>JAQIWG010000022.1:0-62473 GCA_034695025.1 Chamaedrilus cognettii | reverse complement strand
TGGCGTTCGTTTGACCGAATGCGCGAGCACACAGCGATACCGTGTCTATTCTCTCAAACGAATGCCACGGTGAACTTCCTGCGTTTTGACCGAAAGGTGTGCGCTATAAGCACGCTACCGGTTAGACATCAAATCGGTTGCGTCTCATGCGTAGCTGGCAAATAGTCAGTTAATTAAGCCATTGGCTATTTTATTTAAATAATTAAAGACAGATAATCGTTCTATAACGATCAAAATTCGGGAAAATACACTAAACAAAACCTCAAAACAGATCTTATAGGTTCACACTCCACAGTCCCAAAAATGTTCACACATCCTATTCAAGACAACAACAGCGTCCAAGTAGCATATATGGAACGAATCAAGCAATCTAATACAGCCCATAAAAAAACATAGTGTAACCTAAAACCAATGTCCTTATATGAGTACTTACTTCATTCATTGCAACAGAATACAGGTCCAAAAAACCATCTTTCAAATAGCGCGATTTAATCACTAAAACTTGGATGTCTCTAGTGAACATCATGTTTCGTGTGAAACATTGCATTGCAAACCATGGTTGAGAGCGTACGCAGGTGAATTTTGAAAATTGTAGATGACAAAGAGAATCAGGCTCTCTCCACCCATTATAACATTTAACAAAAAGATATATTGCAATACATGAAATTTTCGTGTGCATGTAATTTTTGCTGATTTCTCAGATCTGCGAAAATTATATGCAGCAAAAATAAAGCTGCAGAAGCTATATAATGGGCCGTTCTCAAAAACACTAAAATTAAGTACAGTGAAATTTCTACAAGACAAAACAGCAAAAATGACATGCAGCGAAAATTGCGCGTTTTATAGTAGTAAGACTTTTTTATTGTTTCACCCATAGAACTCAAGTTTTTCCTTGAGATGCTCCATTTTTGCTTTTTTGAGTACTGTTAATCTCCCCTTGCTACAACGCTTTTCTTCTTTAATTCATACCTGACGTCACGTCACTGCACCGCTGCCCTCCCCCTGCGCCTCCCTACCTCGGTTGCTCCTTCCCCACCCCCACATTAGAAAAGTCCAAATACGGCTGCCCGCTCTCGTCGCACGGAAACATCGCCTGCACGGTCTCAAAGGGCACCGGGGTCCCGTCCGATGCGTGAATCTGAATTGTTCCATCGGGGTTGCGTACAACAATAAATCCTCCTCCGTCAGTCGAGTACTCCCCTTCAGCCGCCGCCTCCACCGCGGCTCTGCGCATTCCCTCCTCCATCCCATTCTGTTCTCCATCTTGTCCCGCGTATCCCTCCACTGCTCCGCCCATTCCCTCCTCCATCCCATTCTGTCCTCCGTCCTGTCCCGCGTATCCCTCCACCGCCGCTCCACCCATTCCCACTTCGATCCCATTCAGTCCTCCTCCATCTTGTCCCACATATCCTGCCGACAGCGACGAAGCATCGACACCAAATCCGTCGGTGGATTCCACCGCAGTCGAGCCGTTGACATCAAACGCGACACCGTTGGCGGGAAAGAAACCGTTTTGTAAATGCTGCATGGCCATCGCACATCCGTCAGTCAACGCGCTCGCATTCAAACCGATGTCCGCCTGTTGCGCCTCATCGGCATCCAATCCGTAATGGAGATCGGCACAATATACCGAAGCCTGACCCTCTGAAGCGACCCCATCGCCTTGTTCCGACCCGTTTCCGCTGTTTCCCTGCTCCGCGTACTGTTCCAAAGCGGTCGTATTGTGCGAGCATGCGTTCGATGAGAAATCGTCCGTTACACGGTGAACTGCAGCGATCACACCGTCGTCGTCGCTGTTAAAATCGCCCTGCAACATTCCCTCGCATTCAGAGTCGTTCTGCGCTACGGTATTCCCCACTAATGAGTTGTCCTCACCTGGCAAATTGCCAGCATCCGACGAATTGCTGCTTTTCTCAGTCGATACAGCTGCCGAATCGGCTGCAGCCGCGACGGCAGCTTGGCTCAGCCGCTTCCTCGGCGGCAAAGAAAAACGCTGCGGCGCGATGGCTGCGGCATTCGAAACCGACTCAAAATTTTTGGCGACTCCGGGCTCGGCAATACCGGCCATCGGCTGCAATTCTGCCGGGTCAGCTTCAGTCGCGCACGAATTTAAATTGACCGTCTTGTCCGAAACTGATTCGTCCGGTTGCGGTACGGTTTCCGAAGCGATGCGGCGTCGCTTTTGACTAGGAGGAGGGGCGTCGTCGTCTGGTGGAGAGGGTGGGGGGGCTGATTTGACGAAATAACGACCGACTGTTAGCCCGAGACAACGGGCCATGTCAGGGTCGTCAATCTGAAGACCAAAAGCCTCGATGTCAGAATGAAACGTTAACATATGAAAAAATTTGGCATTTTTTCTGTTCTTGTTAGTAACATGCAATTTGCACAAATAGAACAGCAGAATTAAAGACACATATAGAACGTAACTATTAAGATATCAAAACAAACATTTTCTATGATAAAATTCATCAGAGTACGGCAAAAAATTAATCCTTGAGATAATGCAAAATTAATACATTAAAAAGAGGTTGAGAAATAAAAAAATTGAAATTCAGAAAAAACTAAGCTATTCTCAGACATTAACGGGCTAAAAAATCACTGTAACATACAAAGCAAAAAATATCAAAACAAACTTATCTTCCACACATGTACCTGAATCGTTTCTCGCCCTTCAACATCCCTGTCCAACATGCCCTCCGCGATTGGTCGAAACTTGTCCGTGACAACGTCCTTGACCTGGCTGTGAAGGTCGGCGAGTTCGCGCAGCAGCCGCGTCCAATCAGGTCTCACGGTGCCCCCGCGTGCCGCGCGTAGCACCAGATACTCCCACACCGACACGCACGGCGCGATGCGCGGCAGGGCCGAGTCTATCAGCTCCCCGTCCGTGCACCCGCGCACAAGCTGCACCAGCAACAGAAATTGGGGTTAAACTATATATATTATTGCTAGGTCATTGCTAGGTCATTGCAAGGTCAAGCATGAATGAATATTCATGAAGCACCCTGCTACAAATGTGTCTGCTGCTTGGTTTAATCTTGTTTATACATTCAATAATTATTGTAAAGCATCAAAGTGCTGCTCCAAGTGATAATCATTAGAGTGATCATTACACTTCGGCTTCAGATTACATTTTAACACTTGATAGAAAGACCATTCCAAGAAGTACAAGTCTTGCACAACTCTACACGTGTAGAGGACACTTTGCAAGAATATGCAAGACTTTAGGCGCATTCAAAATCCCTTCACTAAGTCAACTCACCGCATCCAGCCGTTCGTGTCTCTTTATCTCCTGACTCTTTGTCGCCGGCCGGCCCCTCTTGCCTCCCCCTCGCTTCGGCATTGCCACGGCAACCTCTCCCACCGGCCTCTCCCTAGTCATCGTCTTGACGACATCATCAGTCGAGGGAACCGCTTCCTCATTTGTCGCTTCCTCGGTGGCGGGGTCGAGGTCGGATGGAAAGAGGGGAGCAGAAGGAGGGGAAGGAAGGTCGGAGATCAGAGGAGGGTGAGGGGCGGGGTTTAGGGAGGAGGATCCGACGCTGAGGCTCTGCAGGCTGTCGCTGCTGTAGAACGAGTCACCGCCATTGTGACCTGTAACACACGGACAAGAACGATGGCCCGGTGCTCAGATTTCAGCCCTGATAACATAGGAGTAGCGTTGCAACTACGTGTTATAAAGCAGGCATAGCGCCATTCCTAAACTTTCAAAAGTCAAGTACTCTTATACCACAAAAGTCAAATTTAACGCGCAATGCTACGCCGGTCTACTTCCAATTAGGCGTACAAGTTGCAAACAACCATACTTTTGGCACACCTATCAGTATTAGACAAATTAAAGTTGACCGCTAATCAAAGTTAGCTAATCCAAAAAAACCAAATCAGCAACCAACAGAGTAAAGAACTACACAACCAATCAACGAGTCACATAATAAGAAATTAATTCAATTAACAGGGTTTACGTTTTGCCCTGATGGAACATGCGTAGCGTCACGCCTGCGTCTTAAAAAACAGGCGTAGTGCAACTGCCTTTTTTTATGAAGAAGCACTACCCTGTCAAGCAATGAATCGATGGTTTTCCTACCGGTCTCCGGTTCGAGGGTGCCGTGTCCGGGGTTGAGTCTGAAGTGTCGCGCCAGGCCCGCGCGGCCGATGTACGACTTACCGCATGTGTCACACTTGTTCGACTTGAGCTTACCACCCGCTGCGTGCGACACACACCACACACACAGTGTCATTCACAGTGACACACACCACACACAGTGTCATGCACAGTGACACACAGTGTCATGCACAGTGACATACAACACAAACACAGTTTTTGTTTGTTTGTTGCTTAACGGCAAGGAAGCGCACTAGGACTATTTCAGTGCCAGACGAGATGATAAATATATATAAAAAATTGCTCACACGTACAACAGTACATGCAAATCTCGATTACAATAAGTAAAAGCGTACAAACACAACGCAGATAAAAAGATACTCTGTACATAAAAACTGAATGACCATTAAAAACGTTGAAATAGCCCATAATTCAATTCCACGTAAATAGTCCAAAACTTTAGAAACAGGTATATCATTAAAAAGCTCCTACAAAAACAGTGTCACACACAGCGACACACACCACACACACGATGTCACACACACGACTCGCGCAACACACAAGTTAGCTTCAATTAGGAAGAAATTTTATGCCAGAAATAAAGAAGTCAACGGAGATAGTGATGTCTATCGTCAAATTTGCGAGTTATAGCAGATAGCTCTATTCACCACGAAGGCACTAGAAGGACACACGTCCAGCAACATAGACAAACAAAACAGTATTAGTTATGGCTGAGGTGTTTTTCTGCTGGAATACAATGTTAAAGCACTTTCACCTACTATTAGATATAAGACTAATATTGAAGCATTTCTAAAATAAGGTGGGGCGCTCCAGAAAATACAGAAGTGATAAAATTAATATTTGTATCAACTTATGCTGCTAATATCTTTGACTGAAAAAGGAATGTAAACATAGGTCATGCAATTATGTTAACGAATCCTTTCTCTAATGTCGTGACGTTAGTCTGCAGCTCCACTGTGCTCATTGTTGCTTGCTTGCGTCACCGCACCAGTGTGAACCAAAGATACTGGTTTTACTATTATTATTACTGCTATTTTTGTCCAAATTCTTCATTTTTTTGGAACACGCTTCAACAGACCACCAAAGTGCGCTTTGAAGTTTTATATTTCGAAATAAGCTCTACCCTGGTACCATCTCAAAAAATAGTTTTTTAACAACTCTGGCTAGTCTATATGGATACACACTATGCAAAACGCTACTGTAACACTAAGTTACACTACTGTAACACTAAGTTACGCTACTGTAACACTAAGTTAATTGATAATGTAAAACTTTACAACGCGCATACAACTCAGCATGTCGACGGTTTTGCCGCCGCTGCCGCCGTTGGTATGCTTTCTTCTTTTTCCCCCCGTGGCCGCCGCGCCCTCGCCGCCCTCACCCTCCTCCCCGCTGCTCTGCTTAAAGTCAGAGTAGCCTCCATCGCTGTCATCATAATCCTCATCGTAGTCCACTGGGTGAATGTGCTTGTAGTCCTGTAACAACCACTATGATTAACGATGGAATCAAACTTATTTACTTAAACTTAATTGACCTCAAAAGGTCACAATCTAATTGACCTCAAAAAGTCACAGCTTAATTGACCTCCAAAGGTCACAATTTAATTCAACTTAAAAGGACACAACATAATTCAACTCAAAGATCACAATTTAATAGAGCCTGAAAGATAACAACTTAATTGTACTTAACAAGGTCACAAAATATCTTAAATTTAGCAAGTACTGCAAAAATTGTAGGCCAACCTAAACACAAAATAATGATCTTTTAAAAACTATTCAAATCATTTGGTTTGCTAAATATTTTCTTTCTGGCTCTAAATCTTTGGCATTTTTATAATATCAAATATATCCATGGCTCACACAAACCTTGACCATGTGAAGAGGGGGTCTGGAGACTCGTCCAGACCGGGTGCGTGGTCGGTGCTTCTTACGCGCGTCCTTCTGAGCGCGGTCCATCTCTGGATCCAATTCTGATCAGAAAACCAGCATCAGTTAATCAATCACTGCACCAGTGCTGAGATTAAGCTTAACCTATAAAACTGACCAATCAGCACACCTGAACGATAGTTTAATCTTGCTATCGTAAGGGTTCAAGTCCACGGATTGATTGGCTCACAATGAAAAACTTAATCATAATGCTTCAACCTGTGTCCATGCAATTAAACATCAGAGAGTAAATTGCTTCCAATAGAAAACTTCACTAACAACTGCTACGGTACTAAAAATAGAACTATAAGCACTAATACAAACTGTAATATCTAAAATGTTTGGTTGGGCTAAATAGAGTTCAATAGCATCCGAAAAGCTTGATAGCAGCGCGAGCCTATATATATAGGCTCGCGCTTATATATAACATACGAACTATATGACATACGACAGCTTCATCGCCCACCCGTCGAGGCATCATCTGCATCGGCCTCCTCTCTCTTCCTCTTGTACGCCCTCTTCACCGGCGTCGCCCTAGCCGCCGCCGGTTTTGTGTGAGGAGCCTTCGTAGCTCCGCTTTCAGACGTCTTCGATCCAGAGGCGGCCACCCGCGCCTCGGCCGGATAGACGACTCGGTAGATGATCTTGGTCTGGGTCTGGGGGTTGTAGATGACACTGCTCGTGCCCGGCGTGCCAGGGGTAGCACTGGCTGCAGAGGGCGACGTTCTGAGCAGCTGCTGCTGCTGCACCACCTGCGCACAACAACTACTCTTCAAACTATCTGCTAAACTTCAAACTATCAAATTAACGCGGGAAGCTATCTGCTGTGATAAACGTAGACCCAATGCCACGGGAAGGCTTTTCAGGCATTCGTCAGCACTCTTTTTGCTGCACTGGTTATCTAGTGGCTAAACTTGGCCTGCATGCAAAGATGGCCATGTACAATAAATTTATCTGTTACACAAAAAAATGCAACATCGGCCATTATTCCACTTGTGTATCTGCAGAGATTCTGCATGCTCAATGAAAAATTTCCCTCACTACCATTTAGCATAAGTGCAGAACCAAAAACTATTAATTCTATAAACAACCTATCAGGGAGAAGGTAATCCTATTGTGCTTTGAAAAGCTGCTTCAGAAAGAATCCCATTAAAATGTAAAGAGAAGGATCGCGGCTAGATCATGTTGAAGAGGTCGGATGGCAGGGATCTGCCACGCGACAAGTAGTCAACTTGCCCACCAGCGAGATTAAAATAGGCTACGTATCGCGTCCTTAAAAAATTAGCATCTATCCACGCTAAATAGAATCTTAACCTGCATGATCTGAGCCAGCTGTTCCTCAGAGAGATGCTGCATGGACGTGTACTGGTTCCCCTGCTGGACAATGCGAATCGGATTCTTGCTTGATCCCAACGGCGCCGGATTAGCATCGATTGCCGCTGGAGATTTAATCCCGGACGTTAGCATTACGAGCGGACTTGGCTCCGTGGCGGCAACAGACGCCATCTCCTGTAACAAAATAAACAAAACTATTGAAACAAAGCAGACCAAATTGTTGGCGCTTAGTATGGAAGAGGGTAGAAACAAAATGTCGCTATCATGTCAGCAGAGTCTGCACTAGACTTTAAACCATAATTTTTTAACGTGCTACTTCACAAAATCTAAACTGTATGGTAAGAATTGCAGAGAATTATAATCTCAGATAGGATTTTATTAGATCCAATCATTGTCAATCAATAAACTATAAGCGTGCCCATAACCTGATCCCAACCTGGAACAATGGCGTAGTGAACGTCGTTGCTTCGCTTGCCCCCGTTGATTCAGCATGCTCTAGCTGTGTCGATTCGTCAATCATCGCTGAATTGTGATCCGTCTGTGCGAATTCCGGCGCCTGACCTGCCTCAGCCACGCCCAAGGCAGCCTCGTGGCCCATCCCCCCGCTATCAGACTGCTCAAATTCCCCAACCTCCGCTCCTTGTGTATCCTCATAGGCTTCTACTTGACCATCAGGGCTATACTCATCATTGGGGTCAACGCCCTCGTTGTAGTCCTGCTGGGTCATAAAGTCTGCACCCCCCGATGGATCGTCCTGAACCAGTTGTCCAGAGATATGATCGATTTGAGCTGTACCATCATCGCCCAGCCTCTGTGAACTAGTATTTGACAGCGGCACTACGAAATATTCTTTGCATTGTCTAGCCATACTGAGAGGCTCGTGATTCAAGTGAAGGGTGTCTTGGTTTCCTTCGACAAGCAGCGACGGCGCACTCTCGGCGTCTGCAACCATCCGTTGATCGTTGGAAATCATTTCCATACCCTCGTTCGTTACTTGTATATCGCCCCCGTGTGGCTCAGCCATTGCAATTGCAGTTCATGCAAAAACTACATCTAATGTTGAGATCTGACGATATGGAGCGTGAGAATAATTTATCTTTAAGGGTTCATAGTAAATTTCGAGAGTTTATATTGAAAAATAAAAGAATACCTTATTTTTCATCAATTTACTAGTAATTATTCATAAAGAACTGAAAACTTACAAATAAGAACGACAAAAAATTAAGCCGCCTGGTTTCTGCCGTAATTCTTATTTTTTGTACAATCCATTTATGAGAACGAATGATGATCGAAAAAATACTTTTATTAATTTCGGCAGTAAGTTGTTGAGCAGTTAGTTTACCGAATAAAAAAAAGTCCTCGATCCAAATAGTGATTTTTTTTATAGTGACAACACATTTCTTGCTTCAAGAAAATATAAACAAATAATGAGATATTATAACAATATAAATAATATATTAGTTTGTAACAATATGCCAGTGTTCTTCAAGGAATCAAACTTAAATTGAAGTCAAGGTACACGGGAACATATGAAAAACTATCTTTCATCAAGCACGATGATTAATTTATTGGCGTAGGCCTAATAATATTAAAATATAAGTATTGCACGCTTTTTGGTGGCACTTAAAAAATTTACATACGCGTCACCGGGCAGTGAGCCGATTATGTTAATGAGATGCTAATGATCGTGATTACAACCGACACGTTGATGGCGCTGTCAGCTGGCGCGCCCCTAGACTACAACCAGAGCGCATTGTGCCCCTTCCGCCTCCCTAACTGCCAGCCGAACAGTCGGGGAAACTGCCCCCCCTTCTGACTACTTCCGGTGAGTCCGGCGATGTTGCTAAATTAGGCGTTGCCTTCTCAATGCTTTGTTTATTTTTCATCGTTGTTTATTTTCCCATAGTTTCTGGGTTGGCAGCTATAGAACACAGAGATTTGACCCAAATATGGTACCATGCACCAATGAAACGTCTAGTTAAGAAAATTGTACTGAATTGTTGCATTTTAAAACGTGACAAATTTAAATAGGGTCAAAATTAAATTGCTGTTTATGGAATTAGTATTTGTTGTTGTTTTGATGATGTTGCAACAGATTGATTACACGTAGCTAATGCGCACGAAGCCTAATTAATTAATTAGGGTGTGATTTTTACAGAATTGATCCCCAAATTAAGCTAATTGGCTGTTTAATTGAATAGTGTGTGGCAATGTGTGAGTTGAAATAGTTTGTTGAATAACGCGGAACTGCGCAATGTCTCAAGTGGGCTATAAATAGCGAACGCTTAGATCAGCTGATCGTAAAATTCCATTGGAACAGATTATATAATAAATTGTTGCCGTTTAATGTACCTGCAAAAATCAATTCTGCGCTAGAGGCAGTGGTTCAGATATTTTAAAAGTACGTAATGTATAGAAATGGTTAAATTTGATACATCTTTTTTTTTATGTAACAGCTGCAGCCTGCAAAGTTATATTAGTTAAATTTTGTGATATGGGTCAACATGATTTGTAAATTTATATGTTGCTGTGTATGTTATGTTTGATATTCTGTTGTAACTATGTAAGTTGTAGCAAAATTGGTTTGTATTCTATACCAAATGAATTGCTTTATCTTTTAGTGAGCTGATCTGGAAATTTAAATAACTCGGATGGATGGATGCAAGGGGTGATCGGAATGGCAGCCTTAATGAAAAGGTAATCATAAACAGCTTTCTTAAATAATTGTATTTTGTACCATTAGAATATTATAATTCATGGTGCATGCAAATATAAAATATACGAATTTACCGTACTGTCATTTCTATGATGCCAGATATTCTCAGATTATCTTGAATAGATTTTGGAAAACTTTGACTACTGATTAAAATTGATGACATTAATCTGCTACATTTTCTCAAATTGTTGTAAAGCTAATAAATACATTATTGACTGTATTTTGTTTCAGTCTCAGTTCAATCCGGCTGCCTTGTCGTTCATTCCCGCATCTCACCGCGTCGTCGACCTTTTGTCACATCGTGGAACCAATTCCTCATCGGACCACTCTTCTTCCTTGCCACCGCAACACATTGCCGCTTCTTTTCATGCCCCTCCGGCTGCTAGTCGCTTAACCGATGCCGGATTTCAACGCCCCCTCGCGCCATTGCAGCACCATGTGACGTCAGCGGGTGCGGTTGCGCCGGGGGTTTTTGCTTTTACAGCCCCGTCGGCGCAACCGCAGCGAAATCAGCGTGGGGAAATAGCAGATTTGCGAAATCAGCACGTGTCGAGAACGTTTCCTCGCTCGGCTTACGATGATCTAAGCTCTCATTGTGATGTGTCGTATGTATCAGAGTCTTTGGCCCCTGGAACGATCCGGAATGTTTTGGAATGTTCCGGAACAATCCGGAATGTTAACAGGGCCCTGTTTCCCGATCAGATTGACTCGAGTCGAGCGTTTTCTCGAAACGATTCGTTTGTGTCGGAGTCGAGTGATCAGGGGGGTGGTCCTTCGGAGGGGTGGCGGCCGATGTCGTCGGGGGCTTGGGGGGAGGTAGGGGCAACCCCAGGGGGGGTTTTCTCAAGGGAGGGGGCGTCCGGCTTCTACGCGGGGCATTCTGCCGTTGAGCGGAGCCAGTCGTTTGACTTTCCATTCCGGGTAGGGGGCAGTATCTATATTGGGTTTTAATGTGATTAATAATACAGAACCATAGTGAATATCGGTGGTAGTTATTGAATTGTGTTGATTTAGTTTGAATTTGTAAAATTTTAAGAATGGTATTTCATTTGTTGGCAATCTGATAGGACCGTCGGCTTGCCTTTATTTTATTGCAATAGTTTTGCTTTAAAGTTTAGTTGGCTTGCACGCATTAGAGCAATATGGCATAATTATTTTGGTTCAATTCTTTGTTTACATGATTAACTGCTGGTTGCTCAACCTCGATTTAAGTTTGATTTAGTTTTGTGGTTTGAATTAACCAATCAAATTATTCGATACAAGACTCATCGATTTTCATTGGCTAAATCGGACTAAAAAATTAAATCGCACTTAAATCGAGGTCGAGCAACTTGCGTAAACGTGATAGCATTTAACTTTGAAAATTTCATTTTCTTTATTTAAGCTTAAATAGAACATGCCAATTAATTTCTATTTTAATTCAAATGGAGAAAAGGGCCGACTTCAACTTTGCAGTGGTGTATGGTCATTAATTGTTAAGACAAGGATTTGAGACATTTATATATTTGGTTAAGGAACATGAAACAATACTTAGTATTATTGTTAAGTGTTTGTAAATTTCAGTTCAGTGACGCAGACTACGACGCCTACGGCGCTGGTGGGGGGGCAGGAGACCAGTACGGACTGGACAGCAGTCTGTCGAGTACGGGTTTTGCACTCAACGACCTTGTCGCGCGAATTGTTGATGACGACGCGCAATCGCGCGTGAGCCATGCACACACCGACTATGCGCGCACTTCCTCTGCATTCCACGAGTGAGACACGCGGAGTGATAATAAACAAATTTATTTTAAGCTGTTGCATGCTGATACATAATTATTATCTTGTGTTGCTAAATAATGACTTCATGTACCCAATGTGCAGTAATATCTAACAATAATGGAACTGATTAAAATCAAATGGTCATAAGTAAATTATGGATATGGATGTATAGTATAATTGCATTATGGCGCGATGTGATGAGATTGGTTAGATGAAGGTCGCCGATGATGTCCAATCCATGGGCACAAAAATGGACTCTAAACTCATTATTATTATTGTTATTATTGGTGTCTTTATCCACGTCCTTTATTTTATGGGCTAGTTATTGCTGAGGAATTGTAACAAACATAGAAATAGTCTGCTCTATTTCTTGCAGGCCTGATGTATACACTCCGAGCTGGCCTCCACCCCCCCCTCACACATCCTCCACTGATTTCCAACCCCGTTTTTCCGCGCCCCTCCCTGACGCTAACCCTTCTCGACATTTTTCTCGGCAGCGCGAGGAATTCGGCGGTCATGTTTGGCCAAGCAGCTTTGATCGACCAATCGCCACTCAGGAATCCTTTCCCCTCCCTTCTCAATCTGACCCAACCCGTGCTGATTCCTACCAATCACAGGTTCTGAACACAAGTCTTGGCTTCACTGAGCTACGCAATGAGTTTGGTCGGGCTTCTTTGCGAGACGATTCGGTAGATTTTCTCGCAGGTTTTTCTGTGGCCTCGGGTTTTCCCGCTGCCCAGGGTTATCCCGCGGCCTCGGGTTTTCACGCAGGGTCGTCGTCACGGGAGCAGATTGTCCGAAGCAACGCTTCGGAATTAAGGATTCCAAATTCGGTCGCTTCGTTGTCGCAGTTTGGTGGTGCTTCGATTGGCCAGGAGTATCGATCACCCTGGAACGTCGACTCGGGAATTTCCTCAAAGGGGACAATTAATCCAACGCTGCCGGGAATACCCGTCAACAATTCCTGGAGCTCGGGGGGAATTCCGATTGCTTCGTCTTCTGGATTTCGCGGCGGCGGCACGGTTGGCGGCGAACTTTCGAACCGGGATTGGGTTTCAAACGCGGCGGAATCCTTGGCGCTTAGACAGGCAGGATTGCGCGTTCTGAGCGATCCCAGGATGGAGGATATCCGACAAGGCAACCCAGATTTTCTACGGTCTTCCGCCGCCGCCACGAATCCGCGATTTTTCCTTCCACCCGGTGCGGCCAATGTCGCACACGGTGTCAGGGGGTCGACCGGATTCACGGGTTTTCCGTCGGGCAGCGGTGGCGGCGAAAAGCGGGCGTCATCATCAGCAGCAGCATCAGCAGCAGCAGCAGCGGCGGTTTTCTCGGCTCAGCCGCAGCAGATTCAAGCGGCGATGCAGAGACAGATGCTAGAGAATGCGGCGCTCATACTACAGTACCAAATGCTCGCTGCGTCGGATCCTGCGACTTTTCTACCCAAGTATCACTCCCTGCTCCAGCCGTTTGGATTGCCCAATGCTGCGATGGGCGTGGGGGGCACAGGGGGCGCGGGAGCGGGGCATTTTGGCCGGGGGCCTGCCCCCCAGATGCTTAGGTTTCCCGGCGGGGGTCAGGCACCGCTTGGGGCTGATAAGGCTTTCGCGAATGTTCAGTATCCGGGGTTCAGATTTCCAAGGTGAGTGGGTATTCTAGATATCGATGATTTCATTAAAATGCCGGAGTTAAAATACACAATCGGCATTTTTCTGTGCCGAAATGCTTATGTCTTCTCGGTGTTTATGTTCTTTGCGGTGTATTAAATAATAAATTGTCAGTGAGATTTGCATTGGATTTAGTTTGAAAGAAAGATTTGTTAGAAATATTTCTCCAAAAGTTTGATAGCTTTTCTATTGTAGTGCTAATTTGTGATCACGCCTGGGCATTTGGCAATCAAGAGAAAGACGGTTTGATAGCGCTGCATGTCAATCAGTTGATCACAATTTAGTGATTTATTCATAAAGTAAAATTTATTACTGTATTCAATTATAATACTGTATTTTGTCAAGTGAAACGTAACTTTAAGCATATATAAGTCGATGAAACGTTACATTTATAATCATTATTCATAGTGAGAAATATATATTTCTGCTGCGAATCTGAGGTGAACGACTAAATGCGTATTATGTTTGTCTTCGTTCATAGATGTTCAAATTTGTATGCAAATTTTGGACGCAGTAGTGTTGTTTTGTTGTGGTCAGGAGGAGTGGCCCAGCCAATGAGCTGCACCTGCGCCTGGAGGACTGCTACGAACAGTTCCGCAGCATCGAAAACGAGCGCAAAAAGGTTGGATGCTTACAATTTAAACTCACATTTGTCTTTTTTTTTTGTCATCATCATTAAAATCATATTAAATTTTATGCTTTGGGTTTGTTATATTTATGAAATTATTTTTTTAGGCTTAATTATTTTTTAAAAACTAAGTTGTTGACTTGCAAGGTATTTCTCAAGATAATCACATTTGAATTTATATGTCTTTAACACAATTTTATGTATATAATGTTAACGCCTTCAATCTCCTTAATAAAATTGCGGTGTACTACGCATGAATGATGTTTATAATGGATGATAACGATGCTATTGTTATTGACTTGAAGAGTTCACTTTTTTTTTCAATGCTGTAGCCTGTAGTTTAATCTAACTTCTGATTGGCCATCTGACGCTATAGACGGAGGCGGAGCTGGCTAGGCAGAACCCCGGCAAACATATCACGAGTGCCAACAACGTCACGCTTCCCCCTCTCTCCCTCAACCCCTCCCGAGTGGACCGTCTAGTCGTTGAATCCTTCCGGGAACACGCCAATGTGAGCGATTAGCCTTCTTGTTTATTTTTCTTTATTGTCTTGTTATTGTTGTAATTTTTTTTTCTCATCACGTTTTGTGTCATTTTAATGGTATTTTCATTCTCTTTGCATTTTCTTTGCGTTCTGTTTTCATTCTATTTCATTTTCGTTCGTGTATTAGTGAGCTGATGTTATTAATTCTATTTCCATTCTTTTTCCGTTCCATTTTCGTTTTATATTTGTTCTATTTTGATAAATTTCTGTTAAATTTTGTTTCTTTTATTAGACTAGATATATAATGTCCGATTGAGAATCATTATATGATGATCCCCAAGCAACACTACCGGTATATCCTACATGCTGCATACAATCACATACATGTATTTCTTCATTTTCATTTAATAATAGTAATAATAATAATAATAATAATAATAATGGGTTTAGAGTCCCTTTCGTCGTCTGGTGACGTCATCGGGGACCTCCCTTCGCCATGGGCAACCGTCAATGTATAATCGCTAGAAATCAGGGTGGGGGGAGAAAGAATGCACATCAATTTGAGATATATAGTTTAATGCCAGTTTTGCTGTACTGCGGCGGTGGTGGCGCAGGTGGTGACGCTGGTGCTGCGCATGGAGGCGGTGCGCGGGCGCCCCCTGCCCCCCGCGGTCCGCGAGATTCTCACGCGCTGGATGGAGGGTGTGACGAGCCTGCAGCGCTGTCGCTGTGAGGAGATCGTCAACGCGGCCAACAGACAGTTTAGCGCCAACCCTCAGCAGCAGAAGGAGAAGGGTGAGGAGGCTGGCGTCGACTTTTTGTTTTGAGTAATATTTTGTAATAAAATGATGTAAGATAATTTAATAACTAGAACTGTCTTTTTTGACGTCTATTATCTTAATATCTGTGTTTTCACACAGGTTTAGGCGTTTGCGCCGTGATCAGGACTGCTGGAGATGGGTTTTTAACGGCCGGACGCCCTTCCTGACGCCAGCCAAAGAAATAATCATCTGGCAAGGGGTTTTGCAACTAGCGGCACTTGTGTGTTTAGCAGTCTTGCTGAAGCATGGCTTCATAGCATGGTAGTGCTTGGTTTCATAGTTGTCAGCGCAGGGACTACAATATAAAGCCAAATTATAAAATAATATTCGATCAGCAGTTGGTGCTATGCGTGCGTGTGCTAGACATGCTATGCGCGCGTGTGCTAGACATGCTATGCGTGCGTGTGCTAGATGTGCTGTACGCGTGTGTGCTAGACGTGCTGGCGCTGGCCGCTGCCATCCATGCGCTGGGCGAGTGCACTCGTTCAGCGCGCACCGCCCTCTGGTGCTGCCTCCAGCTCACCAGCATGGACCTTCCTCCCGCTGTCCTGCGTCACGCCGAACACGTAGCCATGGCAACCCAACCACCCCACGATCTGGGCTCTGCCCCCGGTGGAAACGACGATCCCCACTCGCAGTCTGGTTTTGTGCCGGACTAACGAGCAAATGCATCGAGTATGATTGTAATCTTGATTCTACATTAGCTTGATCAATTGGGTCGCGCAATGAAATTTAGTATCTGAATTGGATTTGAGTTGGTGAATATAGTCGTAAAGGCTGTATGCATCGACTAATTATGAATTGAATAGTCGTATAATTTCAGTATATTCCAATTAAAAATATCTGAGAAAATTGAATTCGGCTTGACATGCGATGCAATTGGTCGAGAACTTTCTAATCCTGGATCAGGACTCTAATTGGAGCATCCTGTCCTAGGTATAGCAAAGGCATGATGGCTGAACTACTTTGCCATTTTGAATTTGATTTATTTGCCGAGTGCTGTAGATGTGAGACTGAGTGAAATGGCATTAGCTTTTTGCTTGTTAATCGTTAATAATAAACCTTTATGCAGGAACGTGTGCCAGGTTTGCAGCCCAAGGAACCGTGTTGTTGTCATTTTTGGCCAATTAGTAAATAGTATCATTCGTATTGTGCCGGAATATGGTGTCATCATTCTTGCTGTGTAGTGCGTATACTGGACATTCGGTGCAGAATCCATGACAGGTTTAATTTAGTGTTAGACGCTGTTAAGAATGATAGAAATGGATAGTGATATGAAGGTTTAGACTATAAGCGGACACATCCAAAGAAGTGCAAAATATTTATTTATCATGGATGTAGAGAAAGTTTAGTGCGTAAAAATTCAGGATTATTTATATTCGGATTGCAGAAACATATGTGATGACTGTGGTCCGTAATATCTAATAGTTACTATTCCATAAAAATAACACTTATTGCCATTGTTTCCCTGAGGGAGGAATAAAATAAATTTGAATACTAAATGAACAGAAACTACGAGTATTTTGTTTAATGGACAATTTTGAAATGATAATATATGGATGAGTAGTTGATAAGTGATTTGGATCACACCATAGAATATCTAAAGATTTTAGGTTGCGTTTCAAATCTTTAGATATGAGGCATTTATTAAATTTGTGACTCTAGAGATGATTTTAATAGTAAGCCTGCGAGTGGAGTGAGTACTTAACCAATAATTAGTGCGCAGTTGTTATTCTCTATCGTTCAGTCACTCGTTTGGATAGCTGATGTTACTCCTAGCAGATTCTAATGTGGTCCTTAAATCGTTAGGCCACACTTTTGCACCTCCTCCTGCATTTAGAATTAGCATAAATTTTGACAGGTTGATAATTGCTATTGTTAAAATGTTCATGTAGTGTGAGGCGCAATAATATCTGTGTTGTATGCTCAAAGCGCCCTCTTTACGCATCCACACACATGCCATGTGGTATTCTATGGCGTGTGAATATTGTGCGGAAACTCTTTTTTTGGACACCCATGTAAATATGATATACATATGTACATAATGAAGTTTCCATTCATGAACCGAACATATACAGCGTATAGAAGCTCATATAGAAGCTTGCGATATATATCAGTTCATCTTGGTTGATTTGAATAATAAATTTTATGAAATTTTTGATGAAAAATTCTATAATGTGAGCGATAGCTGCGTCTTTTCGTGATAAATCTATAAATGGGCTAGTTACATCTGCAGTTAACAGCAGTCGTTGCATGAAAATTTTACTCAAATTAACCTGAAGGGTGATTCCTGTCTATATTGTACGCAGTGTATAGTCATCTGGAGCATATTCAAGATTAGATGTACATAGTCATGTATGACGATCGTAATGCACTGCGTGGTACGTGCTTGTTGTTCTTGAATTGAATGACATCGTTCACTGCGCTTCTCTTTCCAGTTCTTTGTTTTGGACGCGTACGCAAGATTGACTGTGATATGTGTCGATATTTCGGTTTCAACGATTGCAGCTATTAGATATTCTATCGTAGTTTTTGTGCTTTTACCCGGTCGGTAGATATTGCGCGTCGTAGAGTTCACTGAAGAGTAGCTGAGAATAATTGCAGGCCTTTGAATGGCTTTTTTTTGCGCGACGGTAGAATCTTTTTTAGAGGACGAATAGATAGCTTGATGCGGACCGGTCCTTTTGCTTCGGCTTAGTTTTTTGCAACATGGTAGGTTTTTAGTATTCAATCTATCTGGCATAGCCTATCCTACACCTTTATCTTCACATATTCATATGATTTTTACTGAGTAAATCACTTATTTTCTATTTTCACTTCTATAAATGACAAGCTTTCAGATGTTATGGAAGTAGTACGAAAATATTTGAAAACAACGACTATTTATAATTCACTTTTAAAATTAATTATTTAATGACTTTTGAGAGAAGTTTTCTTTTCCGTATCTATTCTGTCCTTCCCAGCTGAATTTCGTATTGTTTAAATTTTAAAGGGAGCACAAACAGTCAGAGCTGTCGCTCATTTTGAATTTTTTATGCACTTGATTCAAAATTTGAATTTTATTGCTGCTACTTTATCATTAACCAGTATCTAATCTTTGACAAATTTGATGTAACAACGCCCTTTTGTTAGCGAATTTGTGTGTGTGCCATTTCCCTTAACTAAATTCGGAGACAAATTATGAATATTTATAGTTTGTCAGAGAATTAAGAGTGACCAAAGTAAATTTTATGATTTGATTGATGTCAGTTCATGTGATATGTGAAGCAAATGTTGCCTGCAATGTAATCTGAAATTACGTCACTGTTAGATCACTGTTGGATCATACATTACGATCTTACCAGCATGTCCAATTTTTAATTCTTAGATTTAACCATGACTAGCAGCCGCTGCCCATGCCCCGCGAGCCCTTTACCCGTAGCCCATAAGATCCGTAGCCCTTCTTCTGGAGCTCATAAGACCCGTAGCCATTCCTAGGCTGATTGTCCCAAAAAAAAAAATTTCAACGTCCAGGCCGATAAGCTTCGCTAAAGATCTTCGCGACGTCAAAATCACTATGAAAAGCCAATGGGAGGCTTATAGGGTCAGACCGCAACGTCCGCAAATTAATGGCAGGATGCTGACTAGATCAAAATTTTGACATTCTTTGTTTCAAATATTTTACAACTTTTTATTGTTAAATTGAGCGGAGGCTCGTAATGAATATGCCAGTAGAATGTTTGCTTTCATTTTCAATATCAGCCCCATGTACAGAAATTGAATGCTAATTCTTTGCGATTGGTAATTATGATTCGTAATTCATCCGCGTGTATATAGCCGCATCGTAGCGGATGATCGGTAAGCGATGTATGTTCTCAGTACGTAGTTCGTATTGTAGCAAATTTGTGAAAATTTTCTCATTAGACTACGGCTGCTTGCTCATGCTATTTTTTGAGTGATTTGCTATTATGTGTATATAGTCTCTTACAGCTGAGAGCGAAGGGATGTGACTGATAAGCCTGCAGAGCCGTGCGTGTGTGTTTTGATTGAAGATGTCGACTTAGATCGAAGATTGTGCAAAGTAAGATTTTACTTGAATGCGCATTTTGAAAGTATATTGAGATACATGAATGGTTTGAGATCGTTGGCGTTGTTCGGTGGCGAAATGAGTAAAATCCCCTTCCACTCGCACTGCATTACGTATATTTATGCAAAATAATTCTGGATGATTTTCTTCATTTTATGTTGTTGTTTACTTCACAGTTTTAATTTAGTTGATATGGCACATCTAGCTTAAGTTGATGTTTTCTAGCATAATACGGGACACATTCCATAAATCTATTACTGATAGTTGCTCAACCTCGATTTAAGTGCGATTTAATTTCGTAGTCCGATTTAACAAATGGAATTCTATGAGAGAAGTGTATCAAATAATTTGATTGGTTAGTTTGGACCACAAAACTAAATCAAACTTAAATCAAGGTCGAGCAACTAGCAGTTAGCCTTGTAATTTTTTTTAATTGCGATGAATTCATGAGTTTGTAATAATTACCGTACCAAACATGTGGAGTGACCCATTGAAACGTTACGCCATTGATGCGTCTAATCACGCGAGTGCTGGTGTGAAGCAGTGTCTCTCTGGTCTGTAAGTGCAATTACGATCGTCGTCCATTTCTCGTCTCCCCATTTAGTCCTGCACCAGTAGTCCTGCATAGTAGAAGGCGATTTTTTGATCTAGTTGCTGTAGTTGTTTGTCGTCTCTGTGCGCCCGGTGATTTAAGCATGTAATCGGTGATTTACATGTATAATTGGTGATTGATGCATGAAATCAGTGATTTACGGATGTAATCAGTGATTTACGCATGTTATCGGTGATTTGCGCATGTAATCGGTGATTTACGCGTGTGATTAGTGAATGTATTGATCGTATCGGTGGTATTAATAGTTATCGCGCTATGGCGGATAGAACTGTAGGCGTTTAAATACCGCTAGCTGTCGTTTCTTCTGCAACATCTAAATTGTCTTTGAACGGGTCGATAGATTGCGAAGATTATCTAATAATTATATACGAATGCAGGTAGATACGAATGTTTCAGTGCATTTTGATTAGAGTATCTGTCTTTGATGTATTGTATTGGCGTATGATTCTGTGGCGATTAATAAGTTAAGTACGATTGGTGTAGTAGATGTCAGTTTTCTCGAATTGCTTGCAGTTAGTAGAAATAATCGTACAGCAGAATTACTATGGACTAGATATGAGTTACAGTACGTAGTATTTATCTCGTGACCCGCAATGTCGTTTTGCAAGCTTTCTCGATCACGTGCGCATCGATGTTGAGCGAGGATTAAGTAGCACGTATGCTAAACAATATGGCCGGGTTTTTTCATCTAGTGTTAAATTTTAATCCGAGATTTATTCCGCAAAAAACTAATCACGCGGCGCTAAATTAACCATAGATCAAGATTTCAGCGCGCTCATTGGGTGTGATGACGTCATGACCTCGGATTAAATTTTAATACTTGATGGAAAAACTTGGCTTAAATGTATTAGATTATCATTTAGCGACTGGGTAATTTATTGCTCGAATGAATGTAGTTGTTCAATTATAGAATTAATTAATTATTACGCTGTAGTGAACTGCAAATATGCTGCACATGTACGTTGTTAGAGACCTGCATTAAAGCTCATTGATCAGCTGTTTCTACAAATTCAGCTAGTGTAAAATGATGACAACTAAGCCAGTAAGTTAACGATATTTAAATATACACTTATATGCTTGACGCATGCATGCTGTTATAAATTAATTTGTCGTAAAGCGCAATTTTATCACACGCAACTGAAGCATTACGGAAAGAAAAAAAAATTCTATTGCACATTTCTTCAAAATTGTTCGTTCACAAAGATCTTTGATTTAATTATTCTCAAAAGTCCGTCAAGCGTGATACCTTAATTAGATTATGTCAAAGTTCACACTCAATATCTTTATTGGGTCAGGTTAAAGTTTACGCTTGACATCGTTATTAGGTCACGCTAAGATCATGCTTGGCGTTTCTAAATGCCATGAACATACTCGTATTTTGATCTATATTACGGTGTATTCCCGGTAGTAGGTAGTATCACTGATTGCTTGAATGTGCAGTGCCGAGCTTATCTCTTCCTCATCACGAGTGACTGCACTTGTGTAAGTGCAGTTATACGATCACTTGAACGCTTGCTAGAATTACTCTCGCCATGTTTCAAATCGGTGTACGCAAGTAGATGTTTTTAATTGGCCAAAGGCAAACATTGAATGTTAAGTAAGAGAGTGGTAGCATATGAGACAAGTTTTTAGTTAAAGTTGAGGAATAAGGGTGAAGTTGAAAAAAATTGAAACAATTCAATAACAGCCAGTTTGTCGTTTGCTCGCTCGTAATTTGTGGTTTGTAGACTTCCTATATAATGAATTTTGCGTAATTAAAAATATTGGTTATTGCATCGACGTAGGCTATTGAATTTCATACTGGTCTATCTATTTACGTACTGAGTTTTTGTTAAGCATAGGCTAATAATGTTCATGCTTGGCGATTTTATATGATTTGTGCACTTAGTAATTTACATAAATTAAATCTTAGTAGTTTCTTGTGTGCGTTTTGCTTGTAGTTACCCTTCGTTGGCACTTCCCAACTCTTTTGTAAGCGGCTTTTGATTATTCTTAAGAATATGTGGTTTCATGCAAGGATTGGTTACAGAACAACGTCTAGTGGTATTGCGAGTGAAGATGAGTTCATTTAGGAGTACAGGGTGCCCGGCATTGAAAGATTAATGTGACGTATCGGATTATGCGTTGTCACTGAAAGTCCGCTTATGGAAATCGGAAATTGCAAACAATTCACTCAGGATCACATATGATTACTGAATTCATCGACGACATTTTTAATTAAATGCAGAATTTGTGAAGACTTATACTTTACAGGGTGTTGAAAATTTACAGAGACCAACATTGGTGAACTTGAGCATTAAAAGTGTGATTTTCTCTAGATCAAAAAGTATAGGCTGGTAGTGATAGAATTTGGGTGCCTAGCAATGCATCTGGTATATAATGCGTTCTCTTTTTTGACTCGCGATGCAGATTCAAATTCAATTATGTTAATTTGTCTTGCAATGTTACAATAACTGAATGAAAATGAAGCAAATCGCCAAAAGAAGCAAATTTCAAACAACTCGTCGGTATTTGCTGGTCATATTTTGATTCTGTGAAGTTCATTGCCTGAAGGTAATGTTGCAATTCCTGTCGTTTGAGATGAATCTTTTTTTTAATTTCTATATTTTGGTGTTAATTTGAAGCCTCAAACAACCTTGTCAACTGGGAAGTTTGTTTTTTACCACTGGTCTCAAGAGGTGTATAGATATGGTTGATGTGTTTTTTGCCAGGAGCATTACAGGGTTATTGTTTTCACGCTTGGATTTTGTCATTATTAGTATCTGTGACGTAAATAAGAAAGTATAAATAGCTATAGTTATTTTAGTTCTTTAATGTATATTATTTTATGTGACAGCTGCTTTTAGTTGGTATAGTCAGAAGCCTACTGCTATTTGCTGATATCAAATGCATTCGCTTAAAATGCTTTCGCTTAAATCTGATAATTCGATTGATTGACTTATGTTTGTAGTATTATTGCAAATTTTTTTATACCGGAGATTTTTCCTGTCAAATTTGCAGAAGGATATGTAGCTGTAAAAAGTTTCGCGAGGTGGAGAAAGCTGAAATATTTTGAAATTCATATAAAAGTGATATGATTTTATAAGATTGTTTTGGATAGTACAATGTTAACGAAAATGTTTGCTTTTAAAAACTCAATTTGAATCATTTTTGTGACAGGATTTGACGAGTACCATTAAATTCAAAGCGCGATTCCTGATAAATTTAACAATTTTTCAATTTTCTATTACCGTGTTTTTTGACATATAGAGCGTTTAACGTCCTCCCACTGGTTCCAGGGTACTACTATTATTTTGTGGAAGTTTGCCCTGACATTGAAATTCTATATTTTGTTTTTATCGAGCATTTGAACGTTTCCATCTCATTATATCATGCAATTATTGAAGCCACGTAGTTCTTAATTTTATATATTTAGATTAATTTCAATATTATATTTATAGGGCTAGAAGTTTGATTCTAGTTATGCTTGAATACGTTTTTATTTTTGTTATTAGCTTTTAGCCGTTATACGCCGTTGTGTGATGCATGACTGTTGCACTGGTGGTGACACGATGTTGAATTGCAAAGTGTCGGTAGAACTTGTAGGATTGCCAGGGACGTCCATTATTTGAGACCATTTGTCTCGAAACTCTTATGAAGGGCATAAGGGACTCTAATTGTCTCTTATTTGGGCCCAGGCCTGAATTGTTATTGTGTATTCGCAGGAAATGGCTGTGCTGCATTATTGGGAAGAAAAATGATGAAAAGGCTTCAAAATGGAGCCCAGCAAGACAGACTTGTCGAGGCTCGCTGCGTGTCGCGGAGGAGGCTGGAGTGGATGCTTTGCTAAGCAAAGTCGCAAAGTCACAGTCGCAAAGTCGCAGTCGCAAAGTCGCAGTCGCAAAGTGCATTTTAACTAAAATATCCGACTAGGGGGAAAGAGTAAAGTAGGAGTAAAAAGGTTAATAATAAGAACAGAATGTTTTCAAGATCTTCATTAGTAATTACTTAATTTGTATTTGAATAATCGATGATGGTTAATCATGCATAGATTTCTGTAAGAAATGCATTTTGGCTAACGTAGTTGCAGCAAAGTATTTTGCAAATTTTTTGGACCCTGCCGAATTCTTGCTGTTCCTTATTTGAATGATGAAAATCTGGCAACCCTAGGTAGAAAGATCGTTGATTGTAGTCCGAATGGGTTTAGTCATTTGACAGTGTTGTAGATAGTATCACTGAGAGTAGCATGCTGCAGTTGTAGCGTGAATGGTAATCATTTTGTCTCGTGTATATTATGGTATATTATATCTGCAGAAATTCATATTACAGATAATATTCTCATCTATTCGTCGTGGATATAGCTTATTTATTCAATATTCATGCTCTATTTTGCATAGAGTATGTTTCCTGTTTTTTTATTCAGATCACGAGATTTGATGAGCAGAATTTAGCGGACAAAGTTTCGTTGGAATTATGATACAGCATACTTTCTATATTGTAGTATAACCCAAATTAGTAATTACTGGCAAAGTGTAAGCAAGATTTGCGTGTAGATTTTGGAATTTTAGAAACTTCAGTCACTAAATAAAACGTACTGCGTATTTATTAGCTATAATACTACGATTGAAAATAGTTGATCTGATGCTAAATCAGTGTTTTATCTTTATTGTTTTGATCAGTCATGCTGTCTTGAATTAGCAATGCAATAGATGCTAGATAGCTCATCAGATTTCTTATGCCACTTTTAGATTACTATAGATTATTAGCTGGTGTGCAAAGACTTTCATCTAGAAAACCAGCATTCCTTGTTTTTCTAAATTTCGTAATAGCAGCAACATGCATTGTGTGTGATGATTCTATTCATTTTACGTTTCAGTGCTCGTAGAATATATCACTGATAGCACTGGTTTACTGCATTTGGCTTCATTGTCCAATTAGGAGTTGGTTGCATAATTTTGTGGTATGTTAGCCCTGCTCTATGCCATCAAATGTGATTTTTAATCCCGGTGTGCTGCATAAATAAGTTTTCGTATAACGTAGTACTTGCACGAATTATTTAGATACTAGTAGTGCGTTGTTCTTTTGCTGCCTGATTCTGTACGCTCTGACTACTGTCGTTAATATCGTCTGAATTAAATTTGAATACTGCAAAATGCTTTTAAACTTGTGTCAATTGATTTCTTTCTGTACGTAGATTCAATTTTCGTATATAGACCAGTTTAGGATATTCATTAAAATTTGGGAACTAAAAATAAAAAAGCTCTAATGTCTGCCTAATACTGGATTATACTTCATGTGCTACCAGCACGTGTTCACCGTCTCAGTTACGGTATTTGGCATCAAGATAAAACTGTTCGATCCGCTTGCTCAATCAAGAGTCATTTAATTTGAAACAGTCACCGAATAATAACGACGTCACGGCCCCATCAGATTGCATCAAATCGATCCGATATCTAATTTCAACTCGCTATTATTGGTGGCTCTAATTATATTCGGGATTAGTTAAATAACTCTCGATTGAACAACTGGCTCTTATTGATTACAAATGTAAGAACTACTGAAACGCCAGCAATGCGGTTTAATTTATATAATCATCAAATAAAATACGCATTAATTCATGAAATAATTCAATTGCTAGATGTCACAAGACCGCAAACTAATCTGACAAACACCGGTCGCCATCAAACACAAAACTACTACAATCCAATGAAAGGCCAATAAGCGAACATTTGATCTGCAATCCTGATATAGATTTAAAAGTATGTATCGCAACCGTTTATTGGTCATTGACCAGTCGATGCCCAGATGCTAAGTTATCTCACATTAGCCATCGTTGAGCGACGTTCTCAAGACTAAAGTCTCACAACACACACACACGTGCCGCTAAAACATCACTGTACACAACAAAGTCAATCCTACAATGGCATCAGATAATGGCTCCCTAAAAATGTGCAAAAACTCAAACGCTACATTACATGAACTGGCATTCAGATCAAGATCCAGATTGAGTTATTAATTGACCAATCAGCATGCTTGAACCATCACAAAATCAAGATTTAACCATGGTTCTCGTGCGCTGATTGGCTAACGAAATAGCTAGATCTTCAGTTCAAAACACATGTTCATGCAGTCCAACGTATGTGTGGTTGACACACCACCAATTGGGTGTAGTTAAACACCCCCCAATGACCAATTGCTCTTTGCCAAAAAAAGAGCAAAAACTATTTTTATTTGAAGCAAAAAACTAAAATCCATTTCCTTTTCCCAAAATGTCAGAAGTTTTGCTAAAGACAAGTCTTAGTCGTAAATTTGCATGACCGCAGATAAAAGCGGCCCCATAAAATGCTACAAAATTTGCAAGAAACAAATTCATAGCAAAACTAATGTTTGCACAAAAACCCAGCGAATAGCAGCCAGTCCAATGACAAATCTGTAAATCTGTAACATTCATTCACAATAATCCAGTCTGTATCTAGCAGACACTGCAAATCTTCATTTCATACGCTGTACAAGGAATGCCATGACCGATTATGGTTTCACTATTTTGCAGTTGCAACATTTTTCTAAAAAAAATGCCATTGTGATCCTTAAGTTTCGCGCAACGTCACATCCAGTTTAAAAACCAAAATGGCACACGCTGCAAGCCTAACTATGCTTGCCTCGTTATTATGACTCAGCATGCCTAAATAAATGGCGCTTGTTCGCAGGCGTATGACCAAAGATCCGCGGGAATAATTTTCTCATGAAACCCGCTAATAGACAACGATATTATAGTAATGACTCACCACAGTCGCTATCGAATTAATAAGTTCAATCGATAGATTCTCTACTAATAATACTCATGATGAAACTAACGACATCTCCACCCTGTACATTATGCAATCACTCAGAAAATCATATACGTGTCTAGACATTCCAAAATACTCTCACCTACACGTAAAGTGTACAGTGTGAACCGAAACATGGTCGAATAATTTACACGTAGGTAAGAGACTAGTTAATATCTTCATTTTCTGCCTACATAGTGGGATATCGGTTATTCTACCATATATTAACTCATTGATATCAGTAGCAGCAAGTTGCGGAAGAAGAAAAACCGAAATGGTGAAATTTCTCTTTCCCGTAGGTCACGCGTCATTCAGTCCATCAAGTATTCGCTTACCGATTGAACAATTTTCTCTTATTTTCTTGATGGTTCTTATTTCCAATTTCTCGATAGTTCAATTTAAATAACGCAGCTACAATCCCTCATGAAAAAATTAAGTATTAGATAGGCGTAGTTAATACTACTTACAATACGATTGTAAAACAAACTCGAGTAGAATTTGCCGCTTCAAAGAATCAGGCCACCAGACCATAATTTACTGAGCTAACTTATAAATCGGAGTAAAATTCAGTTTTTTAAAACTACTACGCCGTAATCCAGAAATTGATAGCTCTAAATCACAATATCACTAATCGAAACAATAATAATATAATAGCGGCAGTAATAATAATATAAGCACGCTGATTACACCAGAAAGAGTCCAAGAGGCAAGCCAGCAGCGCAATTACTGCTGCTACTATTTCTAGCTTTTCTATTTTTCTAAACCTAACCAAACCCAAACCCTAACCTAAAAAGAATAGGTCAATATACAGTATTGCTCAAAAGTTTGAGCCCGCCGGACAAAATCGAAGTAAATCGAAGTAAACCGTTCGAGGTTAAATTAACAGTTTTTATGTAACAATCGACTTTTGAATGCCACTCACAAATGTCAACAACAGGAAATGAAATAACAACTGTGCTTAAAAGCAAACGAACAAAGTTGATAAATTGATCAGTGGGCTCAAACTTTTGAGCAATACTGTATACTCTAAACCTAACCTAACCCCAAAACAGAACATTAAACAAATTAAAATATTGCTCAAATAGTCAAAAGACGGAACTTCGCTGTGGAGCGATGTTTTGGTATACAGCGCACACTAAAACAGAAAATGACCAAATAGGAAATGCCAACCAGCCAGTTTAATACGTAATTACGCTAGTTGCATTCTGAACAAATCGGAAAAGGCACATGACCGTGGCACGGCCATAGCTCAGCGATTAATCATATACTAGTCATATACTACACTAGTCTAATTACTGTAGCGAGTCTAGGTTTCAGTCGGTCACGTATAGCAGCAGTCGTCATAAACGATTCGCATAACTGGAAAATTCTACTATCACTTAAAAATTAATAAATATCAGGGTAAACAATCATTTGTATCAACGCTAACTAGCTCCATTTATTGAAGGATCCTTTAAAGGTTGACCGAAAGGCAGCTTTCTAAAGATCCTTTAAAGACAACCGAAACAATTTAACATTGCTCCATAAAAGTTCCAAAATTGATTTATATTTCCCGGGCATCGTCCTTTTCTCACGGACAATGCCAAACATGCACAGTGTACATTTACACGCAAATATTATTCGCGTGTAATCATATTATTGTTCTACATATTCTCAAATGATCAAACAGGTATTAAATACAGAGAGAAACTGATACAGAAACTGACGTGAACAAGGAAAAGCCGTATCACCCGTATGATACGATGGCAATTTTGTTGCCGTTAGACTGTAAACCACATCTTGTCCCACACAGGTGCTACATCCTTCTCAAAATTTTGAACTTAGCAAAAGTGGCGAAACGTTTAAAAAACTGACGCGAAATAAACAGCATCAAAACAATGTCAATAAACACGAAGCGACTAGCAGGAAGGGCTGGGACTAGAAAGCATTACATTACCGACATTCAGGCAAGAACATACGACACCAAAGACGCACATACATACACAGCAATGGGATAACGCAAGACCAACAAGCAAAACTAAACCGGCTCATTCCAAACTTGACCACATTGCGATCGATTTAGAATTGAACACATTGTTGAAGCTTTCTGCATTAAATCTGAATTGAACCATCTATATTCTATAGAAAAAGTTCTATATATCTATTCTATATATCTATAGAAAAAGTTTAATTCTATTGAAGAATATAAAGAGATTGACTGCCGAGAAGATCAGCAGTAACCAACAACAAAAAAAACTCAAAACACAACGTGCCTGTAAAAAATAAAATGATACTAAAAATCGAGTATATTTGACACGATACGTTATAACACAAACGATGCGGAAAAAAATCCGAACTCCATTTAAACCACCATGTAAAATACAAACTAGTAGATCATTATAATTTTTCTACTCGAGTCAAAACAAGTGTAGTTCAACACTTGAATATATGATCAACCACATTAAGTGCAGCAAAATAATTTCAATTTGAGCAAAATTTAAAGAACTCACATTTTATAGCCTTGACTATAGCTAAATCAAATTTGAACCATGTTGGTTTCGATTACACATACTGAAAACCACACTAGCGGAGTAGTTAAAAATTACACCAGCGGAGTAGTTAAAAATCTCAATCCACACGTGGGTTGTGGAAAGGACATTTTTCTAAGCTTCAAGCTCATAGCAAAACGTTGGTCAGTAATACAAAATAGCATGACAATATCTAACCGCGGATCATTGGATAAATTTGGCAGAACTCTGTAACTCGCATTGCAGGCAATCCGCTGGCACAGCTCGTGACAGTTTTATATACCAGCTTCATATTACCTGAATCTCGCCGCATGATAATAAAAATGTCTCAGTAATCGAGTAGACAATATGACGAGACAGAAATGAACAAGAAAAGACAGAAATGATGATATATAATTTATATGATTAATCAAACGTAATTATTACACTGAACAGTTTTGCACACGTAAGGAAACTATTACGGATGAATCATTAATGCCATCTGTTGGCTAAGGCTTACGACTTCATTAATTTATCATTCTTAAATTCAACTTGACTGCTCAACTGAATACCGGATTCAAACGCCAGCAACTTGCAACGACTTGCCAGCGACTTGCCAGCGACTTGCCACTGACTTGCCACGGGATGCAAGCTAGAATAGAGAATCACTAAATTAAAGACTAAAGTTGAATTAAAGCATGACAAATATTAGAGTCATAATGCTCACCACATAATAATTATATTTCTAGCAGCAAAACTACAATAGAAAGCGTACCGATACGCTAGCAACACACATGCAGATATGACGCGGAGAAGATATGCAAACAAAATGACAATCGTCTAGGACTAGCAACTTATGATGATTTACACTACAAATAAAATTAGAAAAAATTCTACGTGAACGGCAGCATGTCCCAGCTTGCGTCCGTAAGCAAAGACACAGACGCAGTAAAAAGCATATTGAGCTCGACAACATGCTACTCGAATCAATGTTCATTGCCGACAGATAATTAATTACTAGTTTAGATCACTTAACACGAAAATCACGAGTAAATCAAATTAGCCTATGGCGATATACAAGCACAAGATATTAATTCAATGCAGCTTGTATTACAATGTTTTAATATTACAACTTGAAGCGCAATGCCTTCAAGTAGTAAGCATTTAGCAAGCGAGAAAACTCAATGGATGTCTCAAAGCTACACACACAAATGACTACGATCACGATCAAAACAGTCTATTGAACTCAACGATGCGGCCAAAATGCCAAGATAAAGAAATTCTATGGTAAATTCCAAGATCTATACACAGAGTTCAGTTAGCCCTTACAAAATAGGAGTAGCGTTATGTCTGCTGCTTATAAAATAGGAGTAGTGCACTCCTATGTCCTTCAAAAAAGGAGTCGGCCTAAAATAGGCCTACTCCACCATCGTCAATTTTTCCGAATAATGCTACCCATTCTAAAATCCAAGTAGTTTCAAAAATCGTCGTTTTTGGAGTAGTACTCCTACTAAACGGGCTATACATAATGTTAAATTTGGTATGCAAATAGTAACAAGCTAAAAACAGATCGCAGGAAAAGAAAAACTATTCAAATATTAAAATATAAACTGCAAACTTTGGTGACAATTTTAGTATCGAATGAGTTGCAACTCTACGAATAAACACCATTACATCTAATTGACAATGTTGTTCTTGAATAGGCCTCAAAACCTACTATCATCTAACAGCACTAATTGTGAAATCACTCTAATCATACATATCTTTACTTTTCACAAGCACAAAATAATGACAAATATAAAATTACATAGTTATGCAACGAAATACTACATAGTTACATAACGAAATACTACACAGTCATCCAACGCAATATTACATAGTTACATAACGAAATATTACAAAGTTACGCAACGAGATACGCGATACGACTAGTCAAAAATCATTACGTGTAAGATCTCCTTGACTTAGAGTGGACTCTATACACGTACCTTTGTTCCCACCTTTACCTACACCTTAGCGAAGGAGACAATTTAATGCAGCCCATAACTGCCATTCGAAACCACTCGCAATATATCCATAAACTAAAAAAATTGACATATATTTCCACATGAAATGATGTTAATTTAACTTCAGTGTCAACAGAAATAATTTAGCTTGAAATCAATGAGGTTATCTATTAATTTAAATGAACTAAATTAAACAAAAATCTCTTTTGAATGGCAGCTATGGGCTGCTGTTAAAATGTCTACTAAGCTGAGGTGAAGGTAAAGGTGGAAGAAAAGGAACGACTATAGAATCCACTCTTGATGTAACTATGACGCCTAATCGAAAAGAACGTTGTGGTGTATGACGAGATTCTCAATAAGCTCTCGTTCGTACTTGACGGCCGACAGACTAATCAGGGGATCGGTCTCCGGCGAGCGGAGCAGCGTCGGAGCAAAGACGATCGCCAGGTTCTCAGCGCTCATCATGTTCTTCTGGTGCTGGTCCGTCACCCTGTGAGAAAAATCTCAACTTTAATACACTTTGCCACTACTTAGTCTTCTTTGTAAAGGAAGAACTATTTGAAAGAATATTTATCAGCATTAATTTTTTCATTCTCAAAAATAGTGATTGAAACAGTTCTTCTAAATCGATTTATCTGCAAAAAAGGATTAGCAGGACATTATTCAATACTTTACCATTGATAGAGGTTTAATTAGCGTGCTGATATTTTACTCAACGATGCGTCGATGCTTGAAATCATTATTTTATTGAAGTATCAAAAAAAGTCTGAACATTGCAAGAACCGACCAAGCCCCGTCACTACAGCTAATAGAATGAAGGACGTATGGGGATGAAGGGGGAGGGGCTTGACCCACGGGCCAAACCAATTACCAACTGTCAACAAATGACTGACAGGGTCATGACCCTTTCACATCCAATCACAATAATTATCAACTATTACCTACAATACAAATCAACTTCCGTTTTTAGCAAAAAATGCTTCTTTCTGCGATATTGTGCAGCTAATGCATGCGCATTCTAGGCTTGTAGCTCTGTGGAACCGACAGACGCAAAGCTACTTTGCTTACAAAGTTGAGCTTTGGATTAATACGATACACAGTTGGATCTATCTATGAAAAATTCAACCTTAATGCTCATTGTCAAATTCCAATTGTTCAAACACACTGAGTCACGATGACAAGCACATCGCTCAGGCAGGCCATGGGACACCATGATAGATATCTAAAACTTCCTTCAGTGACGTCACGCACAATCAAGCCACAGCAGTAGGGATGAAGGCTACAGACCTTCTGTGTGCTGGAGCTCCGGGGTTCAATTCCCGCTCTAGCTCAACAGAGAATACAATTTCTCGGACCTGCCCAGTCCCAATCCGGACATTAATTGAGATCCGAAAGACACAGCCTGCCGGGAGGTCGGATCGGGCAATAAATTGTCACCAAATTGTGTCACCTCTCCCTGCTGCCTGCAAAGGTAGCCTAACATCCAGCAGAATCTGCGCATTCTAGAAGGGCCTGAACTCAGCTTAAGTTCAGTATTCAAGTGAGTACAGACATGAAAAGGCCGTGAACTCCCCCATTGAAGTAGTGTCAGAGCATGGAAGGCAAAGCTCGCAGACTTGGCCTAACGTGCTGGTGTTGACAAAAAAAAAAAAGGCTACAGACCGGTGTAGATGGGCCATGAGATACTTGAGGGTGTGGTAGTGAGCGGGGGGCAGCTGGGACAGACTGTGACGTATCATGTCAAACTTGCTGTCCGTAGAAATGTCCTCCCTCCCTGCGCACAGCATCAACACTGAGTGAAAATCATAATCTTATAAAAAAAAACTCACTAGCAAATAGAAATAAAGCAATAACTTCTATGTCCAGTGTCATCCAATAAAGTTCCATCATCAGTTATTATGAGAATAATGAAATCAAATAATTACGATATCAAATTAAATAGTAAAGACTAAATGATAGATATATTTTTGCACTAAATACATCAATATCTCATGGAAAAACTACTTCAAGTTAAATTCAGCTTAAATTCAAGTTTCTTCAGCAGTTTTTCAGTAATCAAAAGTCACAATAATGACAAGATTACATTATTACACTGACGACAAGATTGCAATTGACTACATTATTGTAAGAGAAGGAAAATTGTTTAACTATTAAAATTGATTGAAAAATGGTACTTCTCAGCAACAGAATCAGTTCTAGTAGATGATCCGCCCCAGATGGCACAAGCTGCACTCACTGACGGTGTCGATGACCTTGAAGTAGATGTCGAAGGTGATGAGGGGGATGGGGAGCAGTCTAAAGTAGAGCTTGAGTACGCTCGCGATCGTGTTCAGATCGTCGTAGCGCTCGATGGAAATATCCGTCAACTCTCCGTCTGAACGGTGAGCAAACACCGTGTATGAAACGGTAGGCAAAGAGAATCCAAATGTGAATGAATAGAGCGAGAACCATCGTAAACATTTATTTGACCAAAACATCCAGATTTCATAAGGGAGCAAAGAAATTAATGCTCTAAAAAAATGAATACATTCTATTACATCTAATCTCAGTGCATCGCTGGCCTTCATAGCTTCAGCTTGCCTGATCTGAAACTCATTCAAGCAACACAACTTCAAACTGAAGATATTCAAAGCCATGCAATGTAATATATCTATAGAGAGTCTAAAAGCTGTACTGTTTCCTAATCCCGTACAGCACGTAATTGATAACATTTCGGCTTCAAGGCTATAATGAAGGAATGACTTCTGACCACTAACCCTTATCGAAGGACATCTTGATGGCCTCGACGTCGTCGTGAAAGCCAGCCAAGCGATAGATACCCTCCGCACCGACACCTGAAGTAAAACTTAATTTTTAAATCACTGTCTAAAGACTACTTTAAACAAAATTGTCTGCATTGCTCAAATCAATCAACCAGCTAAAAGTTACTATACACAAATAGATAGTTACTGTACACAGATAGATAGTTACTGTACACAGATAGATAGTTACTGTACACAGGTAGTTCCAAGGCAATAGGTAGACTTTCTAAGAAGCAATCTATGGCAAAACATCCAGTAATTAAATATGTCAAGCACACTATAGAAATAGTGAAAAATGACATATAGAATTACACAAAAACCAAACGATCACTATTAAGATATAACAAACAATTGACCGATTGTGTACAAAAGACACAATGGCTCATCAACTGTCACAGTTAATACAATGTACATACTACAATCTAAAACCTTAGTTTATCTTTTCTTTCGTGTTTGCCTTTATTATTGGTCTGTTGTATCTGTCTTTAAACAAATAAGTACATACAAATAGAAAACAAAAGATATTTTTTTTAATTACCATAGATACAATAATAACAAGAACGCTGCATGATTCACCTCTAGCTTCGATCTCCTTGATGCAGAGTTCGACGACGGCGGGTATGAGGGTGTTCTGCGCCTTGACGAGGGTCGTCAGGTCGACGCCAAACATGCGCTTCACATACTTCATGTCTGGCATGCAGTCGTTGGGAACCTTCTCAGAACACTTCTTGTGCGCGTTGAACCCACAATCTACCAGCAGTGACGGCAACGGCACGCGGTGAATATACGAACTGCGATGGAAGCACCAGGCGGTGAATACACGAAGAGTGATGACAACAGCAGGCGGTCGACATACGAGTAGCGATGGTAACAGCAGACAGTGAAAATACAAACAGCGACGATAACGGCACAACGTGAATATACAAACAGCGCTGGGAACAGCAGGCGGTAAATATACCAACAGCGACGACAACAGCAGGCGCTGAATATACGACCAGCAAAAAGCATCTCAAATTTGCCTTGACAGTAAGGCTGAATGGTGCAGGAGTAAAATTATCTCTTAGCTACACAACCTTGCAAATAGAGAATTAACAGATTCAGCAAAATCTAATAAAAGGCACAAAGAACAAAAACGTAAGTGCCAGTTACAGCTGCTACACGCATAACAAATCGACATAAAATACATTTTAACATCTAGCAGCCTTTGTCCACGAATTGGCACAACAATCTACAGTCCACACTAAATCAATTTTAAATTTACAAGAATCTGATCAGAGAGCAGACCTTGACACTTGACGCCCTGCGCGATGAGACCCCAGAGAAAGTTTGCGCAATAGTCACACCAGTGCGGCCCCTTGAACGTGTGCAGCTGAAGCAGAGAACAATATCTGCCAACCTACTCAGTTCTACCAAGAGATCAAGATCTAGTAACAGATTGGCCAATCAACAAATGTGAACCATGGCTGGATATCGATTTAGCGACGGAACAAGCATGCTGATGGGTCAGTCAGTCTGTCAATCTGTCATGCACTAATGATATTTAGTGTTAGCACAAAAGGCGCTTCTTAATTTTATCTGTATATTAGCCTAAGATAAAATCTAGAACAGAAAGCGCACAATATAATATAACAGAAATTGCTAATATTACACGGCCATTTTGCAAAGGACATCATAGGAGAACTTAAGAAAGCCTTAGAGTGGATTCTATAGACGTTCCTTTACGGGCGTAAAGGAACGTCTATAGAATCCACTCTAAGGCTTAGCAAAGTTCTTGCTAAGGAACGGAATTTAACAGCAGTCCTTCACTGCCATTCGAAAAAACAAGCAATGCGTTTTTAAATAACAAAACTAAACAAATTAATTTCGAGAAATAATGACTTTAATTTAAATTCAGTTTGGATAAAAATAATTTTGCTCTAAATCAATGACGTCATATTTATTTAATGACATTGTATATTAATTTAAATGGACCAAACGAAATGCTTCTTTGTATGGCAGTTATGGGCTGCTGTCAAATTGTCTACTAAGCCAATGTAAAGGTAAAGGTGGAAACAAAAGTACCTCTAGAGAATTCACTCTTAGTCTTTATAACAAAGCTTGCAGAACTAGGTAAAAAACTAAGCATATAAATTTCAATTAATCATCTAGTAGACTGGTACATCAAAATGATACATTAAAATTTGACCTGCAGCTTGTCATTTTCAAAACAACCAATCAACTAAAACAGAGCACAATGCTTTCTCCTGAGCATTTCATAAGGCAACCAAAGAAACGACTGAAAGCAAAAAAAGTGCTAAAGGGTTGCAATGATTACAGCGCGATAATGAAGGGTAGCAAACCTTGAAGTTGTGCGGTTTCTCACAGCCCATCACCTCCAGATAATCTGTGCACCACGTCACGCTGCTCGCCTTGACGTTAGCCTGCCTTCCCGCCCCCCCACCAACACCCCCCACAGCCCCGTCGACAAACTGACCCCCCCCAAGCGGAGGGGAGCCGGGCGGGGTTGAGAAATGAGGCTCGTCAAACATCTGGCCAAAAAACTGAAGCTTTTTGAAAACTTAATAATTTCGGCTCATATAAAACTCATCAAAACAAAAAAAAACATTATAATTTCATAAATTGTTGACGTCTATTCTAGTGAATGTCGCGGCATCAAACCTGGTATAAAAAACAACACTCACCCCTGGTATACATGTAGATCCGCTTTCATCCTTAATGGAATTACTGACGCTGAGTATTTACAATCATAATTTACGAATAAAATACGAATGTATTTTATTGCTCTTTCGGATGCCATCCAGAAGAATAAATAATTCTAGCACAGCTACATTTGTAAAACCAAAAAACCAAAACGACATTGGTGTGTTCAAGATTTTTTCCTGAAAGGCCTGCAATGCAATGACCTCATAGCTCCCGATGCTGAGATTTGAAATGAAAAACTTCTTATCCCAACCACTTCACAAAACCATTTGCGTTTCACCTACACAATTTTAAAAACAACAATATACAAATAATAATTAATATCAGAACAATTTGAAATAAACAGATGGAAAAAGATACAAAAACGATCTGCCAGAGAGAAATACAAGACTGCAGAGAAGGAGATCGAGTATAAAGGAATAAGAATTCAAAAATTTGGATGCCAGGGCCCTACCACACAACATAAGGCTAACAAGCACAAGTTCACCCCACCGGTCCATCTGTATTTGTCGATATCGTCACGCGACTCTCGGGCGCAACGCTCTCCCCTCCCGCAACATGCCCCACAGCCCTCGCAGGAGTCTGCGCCCCCCTGCCCTGCCCCGAGGCCCCCCCCTGCCCTCCCGATGGCCGCTGTATCAGGGCCACAGGGCTAGACCGCGACGGGCCCGTGTGCAGTGGCGTGGCATTGGCGTGATAGGGAGCGGCGGCCCCTGCACCCGCCCCGTGTTGGGGGGTAGAAACCTCTCGTCCTCCCATTCCAGGGGACGATCTCTGCACCGCAGCCTCCTGTAAAGAAACACAACACTGGGGATTGCAATTTTTATAATAGAAAAGCGATAACCAGCATCAGCCAAATTTCAAATACATAATCATATAAGCCATTGTCCTAGAAATTTATTATTCTGGCTGGCGACAGGAGGGGCATCTGGCCGTAAAAACTCATCTAAAATATAGACGTTTAAACTGTTAACAAGGGCATGGCGTCATAGGCCGTAACATATTAGAATGAGCGTAAAAACAAAGAATACAATTTCATTCTTTTTCAAATGCAATTTTAAAATTAAATAACTATATATTTCTGTGCATGAAGAATACGCCAATACTCTTTGACAAGCGACTGGATCAGTCTAAGTTAAGCCTAAAAATACCAAAATTAACGCCTAAACTAAGCTCTTTTAACTTCTAAATTGACAATTAAAAAATGAAATTCTAAACTGTAATACTGTTACTCCAATACCTGCGACCTCCGTGACTCTGCAATCTGAGAAAGCCTCGTTTTCTCCAACGGAATATTTGCCGCCCTCCCTCCACCCCCCAAACCCCCACCCGCCCTCATTCCTGCCACCAACCCGCCACCACTGACGCCCCCTATCGCTGCTCCACTCCCCCCTGCCTCCCTACCCCCTCCCGACCCCCCCGATCCGCCCGTTTCCGACCCCCCCGATCCCCCGCTTCGCCCCGTGCCCCCCCCGGCCGCCGATCTTTGCCCCATTTCACCAAGGGGGAGCCGCGAACCACCGTGTGATCGGTTTCCGCCGCCGCCTGCGGCGGCTTGCATCTGCCAGCGTTTCTGCGTGTTGTACGCGACGTAAGGCGACTCAGCGTAGTTGGACTGGGAGGAGAGAGCGGCGATGTAGTCGGCCGCCTTTGACTCGAGGTAGAAGGTGATGAGGCCATCGGCGACGAGGTCGTGGACGTGGTCGAAGCGCTTCTCTCCCACGTAGTGCTGGTGCTCGTAGTAGAGCTTGAAGTTCTTCGTCACGCCGTCAAATCTGACGTGCCAATATGCTACAGGTTACGAAACCGTAGATCAATTTGTTAAAAAGGCGTCAGAGAAACAATTTCTAACATACAGTCATATATTTCACAATATTGCCCTGGACGCAAAGACAACTCAGTAGAAAATTTGTTTTTAAATTGCCAAAAAAATATCTCTTTGTGCTAAGTAGACTATGGAGAAAAAAAATCACAAATTCTATGTAACAAATAGTGACATTGCATGCAAATCGCAAGATAATATGATTGTTCGCTACAAATTTGAAATTTCGCACCCGGAATCGATAAAACCATATACAATATATATCATGGCATTAAACTAAAGGATTATAAATACGGTACGGTGCGAATTAAAGTGTAACTTACGAAGAACATTAAAATGCAATAAGACAATAATAAGAATCAGGCCCCGGAGCAGGGATGCAGGTCTACACTACAGTACCTCAGCGCCAGCGTGTATTGGCCGGGAGCGCGCTGGCTCTCACGTATCAGATAGCTTCCCTCGCCCCCAATAGTCAACATGAAATCTGCATCCTCACGAGATATTGCACCGTGATACCTGCACCATCGCAAATATATGATACTCGCACCGAGGCAGCACATGTGTAATGGATGATGCAACCGCACGCGTGCAGATATTGCAGCCATAATTGACCTCAAATCCAATTCAGTTAGTTCAAATCAATTATATAAATACATTTGATTAAAATACATTTTATTATTATAATTATAATTATACATTTAAGTACTTTTCTTACGATTGAAGCCAGCTCAGCCTGACACAATGCTTGCATCTAATAGATCATGAATTTTTCAGGTATACAATCACACAGAAATTCAACGCCCACTTTGATATCAGTTTATTGTTACAGAAAGAATAAATAAAATTTAAATAGGCTTACTCTCGTCCATAGTAAGGCGGCTTGTTCGGTATCTAATAAACACATGAACAAATGAATATTTTTACAGGCTACACACAAAATTACAAATTTATAACACAAGGACTAAAATAATAGAATCGTTTTTCAACGGATTAAAATAATTTTACAACTAAGTTCAATATCAATACCGCATCAAATATTATCACCTAAAACTGTGTTTTTTTACAGTCTGCTTAATGTTGCAGCTAGTTAATCTAACTATTGATAATCTTATCATGTCAGTTGGAATACTATAAAATTATATATGAAATCTTATTTCAAGCGCAGTCAAATAAAAACATCAGCACAGTTCACTAAATTTACAAACTACAAATTACCACAATATTTGTATTGACCCTAAACATAAAACAAAAAATCCACATTAATTATGATTAATACGATGATAAATTACAATAGAAACCTCTCTTTGACAGACGATGCGCTTCGGGTTAGGAGCTTGCTGCTGCAGGTGATATACTGCAAGCCAGGAAAAAAATAATAATAATCAATCGTAAAAAATTGCTGGAAACCATACAGCAAGATTTTCAAATTTTCACATTTTAAGAGCATGTCGTGAAGACGAATCGGTGATCATGCAAACATGTTAAACTAACTAAACTAAGCTCCTTTTATCGCGTAATCCGTTAATGTCCATGTTTTTACACAGGTTTACATGTTTTCGCCTGCCCTGATCAGGACCGCTGCATCAGGGTTCTTACGACCAGATGCCCTTCCTGACGCCAACAAAATAAGTAGTTATCTGGCACGGGGTTAGCTGCTAGCGACAGCAGAGACAGCAATAGGCCTACTCACGATAGGATTTCCACATCGGCATCTTTGTGAGGTCATCCTCTGAAAATAGCAGAAAGTTAAAACTTACTCAAGTGCAACACACTACTCGAATCATTATGATTTGAACGCTAGAAATCTATGCATTAAAAGAGTAATTGCTTCATTCAATGAAACATAAACCATTTAATTATTATTCATAAATTACATATTAAAGTTCATTTCAAGATGTCAAAATAATGCAAGCACCCGTTGGTCCCTACATCACTAGCTCGGCGCCAAATGTATTGCCTGACGTTGTCTAATTGCAATAAATGCTAATGTATAATATTGATAATGCTAATATAATATAATATAATATAATGCTATAATACAAATAATGCTAATGTCAATATTGCCACTACAGGTTCAATTTAGATTCTATGAATGCATAAAGGACCGGTACAAATCAATAATAATAACGCTTGTAACCAAATTAATTAATACATAATACGCTTGTCCTGCAGCTTTCTTTAAGAGCAAACCTGGTGGTCTGTCCATCTTGACGCTATTAGGGATTGCTGCGTTTAAGCCAGTGGGCGGAGCATATTTGTGGGCGTGAACCGTGCAAAGTTATCCAGTATGAAACCCGATCCGGTCTAGTCTAGACGATGAAAATCTCCCCATCGATCATCTTGCTACAATACGTTAGTCGGCGACAAAAACTGCACGTGCAATGATAGCGATATAAATCCACGATATAATGTCGGCATTAATGCTGCCTATCGTGCAGAAACGGGCGTTAATGGGCTGCTTTTTATTGCGATATTAGTTTACTACTAGGCCTGCTGGCTTATATTCTGTGATTCATTCAATTAATTCGTCTCCATCTCGTCCTCATATGGATTTAAAAGAGAATATCTTAGCTATGCAGTTTAGTTCTTTAATTCAAAGCGATACCCTCAATTGGCTTCCATACTATAAAGCCGCTAGGCAGTAAAGGCGGTGGTAAGCAACGAGCTAAGTCAAAATAGTCAGAAATTCCCATTTTTTACATTTTTCATCAAAATTCAATAAAACGAGCCCAACTATAGTCTGAGGCCCTGTCCACGGTCTCGTAAAAAGCATAGGCCTACGTAGGCCTAAGATATAACAATAATACAAACACTATTATGACCCTTATTATCATTATTTAAGTCTAATATGATTAATTTAATAGCATTATAATACTACTATATTAGAATATATAGTGATGATAGCTGTCATGCAAATTTTATAACTCATGGAATAATTCATTATGCGTCACAGTCTGTGACAGAAGACAAAATGAGGCCCACTAGATCACTTTGAACTTATTTTGTCAAAATTAATGAACTGCAGCTGCGGCTGTAAGTTGTTTTCAATGCGTGTTCTAGTTCTAATGCTCTAACTGCTGATCATTGTTTATTTAAAGTTTAGTTAAGCGCTTTCTTTTATTCAATTTCTGGGTGTGTCACTGATTCGAAATAAAATTGATTGTCACTGAGGTGACGTGTCCACTGAAGGGGCGTGCCCACTCGGGGGGCGTGGCCACTGAGCAGACTTGCCCACTGAGGGGTCAATATTTTCAAAATTTATCAATTTTCAGTAATACTGAAATGGTTAAGTCGCTGTTCTGCTCAGCAGCTGGCAAACGTTTCATAGCCGCCTTATGTCAATGTCTTAAACGCAATAATAAAACAAATAAAAGGTTCAATTATATTTAGCCTAGTTCTTAGTTTTTATATTTTCAGAATATTCAGCTCATGATTTAACGTCATTTTCACGCACGACGACAAGTAAATGCTTTCAATGTAGCCCCCTGAATTTACGCGTCAAAAGCATTAATTCAGTAGCTGTAAAAGTCTTGCACGCGGCATGCGACCTTTGCACTGCATTTGATAGCATGGACATGGGGTGATCTGTGCATCCAATTATATGCCTAACACTCGATGATAAGCCTAATTAGGTCAGCTAGACAAACAGTCATTGCCCTGTAATTGGAATGCTTTTCAATCATTTTTGGTAAATTAGCTGACTGAATGCATAGGGCTGATGCTGGATTGCGCGATTTCGTACTGTAGAGGTGTGGCTGACACATCGGTGTTACCTTACTGATTTTTATGTACCAATTAGAACAGTCATATTTAGTGTAGCTGTTATATATTTTAATTCACACCAAGAGTGTTGCAAACCAACTTGTATAAATAAGAAAAATGACCGTACATCAATCAATTGGTCTCATTATATTTAGTGTCGATGCCAATTTTAGCTACCGGTATACGTAATACAATATACGAAACGTTGTGGCCGAGTGGTCTAAGTCGCGGACTTCGGATTGCTAGTGTGGCAGAGAGTCGGTTCGATTCCCGGCCGTGGCAAAAGATTTCGAGTCACCCTTCGTGCACCCTGGGCAAAGGTGCTTAATTTCATCAGCCCTGCAAATCATCCAATAGGGTGGAGTGCAGTAGAGAAGTTGAAGTGATACAATAAGGAAATAATAGATATGTATTGCCTATAGTCGTATTTGATCTGGAAGTCTGTCAAATTTGCAGCATGGCTGAGAGTGAATCCAGTGAGCGCTGTGCTGGTGATGGGGCCACTGGTATGCAGCACGATGATGAGGCCGACACTCAGAAGTCAGTGGCGTGGGAGCAGGTCAAAGCAACCACACCCTCCGAGTCTAAACTGCCCGTTCAGACTCAGCCGTCATCTATTCCCAAGCGCAGGTCAGTAGTTGGATATATTAATTAGCAAAAGCCTGCATGGTTGGATTACCTAGATACGTATAATTGCATAGATATTTGACTATTAACAGTCAGTTTTGTGAGCTGAAATTGATTATATTAATTGTAAATTTTCAAATGTAACAATGATTGATGACATGTACTGACCTCAGTTATGACTTTTGACTTACGATATTCCTCATCTTTACATTGTTTTCTGGTTTTTTCTGTGTTTCTTGACAAATTTGTGTTACATAATTGTTATGTGTAGCATATGATTATGTATTGGTGAAGCCTTGTCTATGACAGATTAGTGAATACAGGCAGGATCATGTTTGTAGAACTTTGTTAAATTATTTGTTTGCAGGCAGGAACTGCTGAAATGGAACGGGTGGGGCTACAAGGATTCAAAGTTTTTCATCAATAAGGATGGAAATGTCGAGTTTACTGGGGGCAGGTTAGCCGTGCTTCTTTCTATTTCTATTTGTATTAATTCGATATATCTTTTCAATGTGACTTTCTGTGAGGAAATTTATATGTGATGACGATCTACTTTTACTAGATCCATCTATCTATTCAATATAATTATCATGTACATTGTAATGCACAGTGCATTATGCAAGGAACAAATGCTGAGAATGACAAATGACGGAAGTGATGTGACAGTTGTCCCGGATGGAGCAAAGTTTGCATGTGACAACTCGGCAGTGGTGTACAAATGTGTGCATAGGAATTATTTAGAAGAAGAATTAATTTCAAATAGCAAGCTTGCGAAAGCGTGACAATACGCATTAGATTTTTGTCAGGATAAAGCCTGACTGCATTGTACAGTATTTAGTAGTAATAGTGATGATAATTATAATGCAAAAAATGAGTTTGGCGTCTATGGATGTCATCGGGGACCTCTCCTTGCCATTGGCTACCATCAGTTTATGTGCTTTGCTGCAGATACAAGCTGAGTGGACACACGATGCCACATCTCAAGGAGTGGATGGCTAAAACTGTCGGCATATCCCTCGAACACAAGTCCCCTGCTCAGGTTTGGTTTCTTTCTGTTTTTTTTCTTGACAATTGAATTTTGAAGTGCCGCGTCACTTAGTTTAATGATATTTTAGGCTGCTTAGAACTGTTAAGTATTTCTGTTATGGTGTGGAAGACTTCGGAAACATGTCTTTAGTTTTATGGTGCGAAACAAACACTCTTAAAATGTATCGAACGAGTGTAATGGTTTGAAGTTTTTTCAGTGAAAAATCAGTAATGAGATGACTTTTATGTGATTTAGTTGATTGTGCTAGTAATTTGAATGTTCCTATGTAATTTCAAAATTTTAGAGCCAATAAAAATATTATTAGTTGAATCACTTTTTTTGTCGAATTTATGTAAACCAGATGTGTAATTGCTGTTTAACTTTGTTGATTTTTTATAGTTTATGTTAATAAAACTAATACTTGAGTGATTTACATAATGCTAATATTTGAAGACTTTCTCGGTGGTCCAGCGGAAGTTGACGGACGCAGACATTAATGTTTGAATGATTTACTTAATGCTAATATGTGAAGACTTTCTTGTCCAGCCGGAGTTGACAGCGGCAGACATTCCACCGCCGACGGTCAACGAGATGTTCAATGAGGACGTCAAGCGTTCCGGCATCTCCTTCTCCGACGATCCAAATGATCGCCTGTTTCGCGCACACGGTTGGTCATTGTGGCCTCGCCAACGCTGTGGTCTTGTTTGAATCGCATTTAGTGAAAAACTATGAAATAGCCGCCTTTTTTGTTGTCTATTCTGAACAATGTTCATGTTTTGGTGATTCTTTTGATCACACAGTAGAGTAGAGAAATTTCACAGGTGTCTGTGTTTGAGAGGCGTCAGAGACCTTAAATTTAACTTCTCGGCGCTAGCAATAGCGCGCGAATCCTAAGTTCCTGTGCTAATGCGCAATCAAAAGGAACGCCCTTTTGTTTACATCCATGGACGTTTCACGGACCCCTTGGTGAGACCTGCCGGAGCTGGGTTTTTGCGGCTGCATGCCCTTCCTGACGCCAGCCGCAAAAATAAATTTTATTTATTATTCATGATTATTCATAAATTTTCTGTTCCATTTGTGTGCAGGTCATACGCTGCACGAGATGTTTGTATTGAGGGAAGGAAGGTTTCCCAGAATTCCTGATCTCGTTGTCTGGCCGTGTAATTACCTCTTGCTTCTTCTTTCGGCTTTTAATTAGCAGAGCGTGCGAGGATTAATTGAAATTTCTCTGATGCATTGATAGGAGGATTCAGTGGGACCTGTAAAGCAGAAGAAATAAAATTTAACTCCTATTGCAATATTAAATTGTCTTTGTCTGTAAGCACATCTCATATACAATTGCCATTTGGCGAAAGCTTCTGGCGAGTTTTCTATTCATTGTTCGTTCTTAGAAGATCAATTACTGGCTTTATGATGATGAACAGAGCAATAAATTTGATACTGTATTCTAGTGCACCAGTACAAATGTGTAACATATTTGGTGAAAAAAAGTACGGCCTGGCGAAAAAAAAGTGTTTTGGAGAATATTTGGCAAATTTTTTTCAATATTCAGATCCCTGAATGGATGTTTTGATTTTGTTTCTTGGCGCTCTCTGTGCGTTTCAATAGTTTATTTGTTCTGTACATCGTGTTCAATTAAATTGTGACCCTGTGCAGCGTGTCACAACGATGTGGAGCGCATTGTGCAGCTGGCAGTTAACCACAACGTCGTCATCATTCCCTTTGGAGGTCATTCTACTTACTATTTATATCATTCGCAATCAAATTGCCTACTTTGTTGTTCGAATTAACCATTTTCTTGCAAACCTTATTTATGAATATGTTGATTATTTTCTAGATTTTTTGCTGATATATTTTAGTATTCCATTAATGAATGTACCTCTGTGGTGTTCGTGTTTTTTGACTCGCAAATCTTTGTTACATTTTTTTAAAGCTGATTTGGCAATTTGTCTAACAGTTGCGTTGAACTTTTGATTGAATTCGATTGGGGCAAACCACATGCAATTGGTTTGCGATGGTTTATTTATAAACGATTTATGTTTGTGCCTACAACGTTCTTCTAGCAGATGTCGCAAACTTATGATATTTCATACAATCTGCTCGTGCTTTTAAAATACCACCTGGCAGGCGTTGGCGTCGATCTGTTTGCCTTTAACCTGCAGTATTTATTTGCATACATTTTTATACTTTCAACCAACACGCATATAAATACTAACAACTGCGTATACTATATGTGTGTAATTGCATGTTAAATTTTAAATGCACGGCCCAATGCATATTTAATTTTGACAACGGTTTGACATTGCATCAATTATGATTTTGCCGGTGGTTTCAATCGATGTTACAATACGTATTGCCTTTGTACGTGTGACGATCCATCACGTGCTTCATGTGAACCTGTGACTCGTTGTGTTTAGTCTGCTGCGGTGACATTTATTTTAATGCCGCGTGTGTTTCTATTCTTTGTGACTGAAAATAAATTTAATTCAATTCAATACCATGTGCAACTTTATTCCCTAGGCGGCACCAGCGTCACGGAGGCGGTGATGTGTCCGACACACGAGAAACGAACGATCGTTTCCATGGATACGTCACAGATGGTTCGTACTTCTTTAAGTATTTGTTCTATCTGTTGACATTGCACTGCATTGCTTATAAATTTAGATAAAAAAATTTGACGAATTGCAATTGCCAGGTTAAGTCTTTTTTAGATCATCAAAGAACAAACATCTATAGATGATCCATCTATCTGTTCAGGGATAGATGGCTTGCAGGGGGTCAAGAATCATGTCATTTTTGACCCATGGCAAGCCGGGGAACAATGAATTGACTTGCGGCCCAGAGCTCCCTGGCAAGTCGTAAAAGACGACTAAAGAAAGGGGAGCGGTTCTGTTGTTACTCTCTTACACAGAACCGGACTGTAAGGCCCAATTGCTCAATCGAGAGTTATTTGGTTCTAAAATTTGTCACAGAACAAAAATGATGTCACGACTCATTCAGATATTGCAAATTAGATCCAGTTTATTCAAATCACCAATATTTGAAAGTTATTAAAATAATCCTGGATCATTAAAGTAACTCTATTTAACAACTAGGCCTAAGTCTTGTTACTACACAGTGTCCTTGAACTACAAATCCCTCACAATTGATTTTGATCTCGGCTGCAGGCGCGTATCCTGTGGATCGACGAGAAGAATCTGACGGTCTGCTGTGAGAGCGGCATCATCGGTCAGGATCTTGACAGAAGGGTTTGTCTTCAACTGTTTCCTGCCTTATGCATGCTGCTTGAACTCTTGTTTCCTGTTTGTTAATATCTAATCATGCATTGAAATTAGATTCTATGTTTTTTGTGACGTCAGAGAATTGATAAACCGATGGGTTTTTTCAAGTTCTAAATTTGGTTGATGGCAAAAGATCGTATGACAAGAAGAGTTCTTTGATAAGGTCTTTGGATGCCTAAGCCATCTTGTTACCAAGTGCATCATAAAAAAGGTGCCTGTAGCGGTATCGTGCTAACTCTGCCAAGTTTTCATTTCTTCTAAATTTTTTAAAGAATTTATCACGTGAGATTATTTGCATTTGGTAAGTTGTCCGTTTTTGATACTAAACGCGTATCTTTGTTTGCCAATATATCGGTTTTGTATTAGAGTACCGGTACTTAAAAGTAAAAAAAAAACCTGATGTGAAAACAAACGTATAACATTATACAATGTCAATCAGAGTAGATTCACATAGAGCAAAAAAAGCGCACTATGGTAAGGGAATGACAGACGCCTTGATTAATTTTTGAAAACGGATAAGTTTTTGACGCAAACTGCATGCGCTATTTGTCGCAGCTGGGTGAGAAGGGGTTCTGTACTGGGCACGAGCCCGACTCGATAGAGTTCAGTTCACTCGGCGGCTGGGTGGCGACTCGCGCCAGCGGCATGAAGAAGAACGTCTACGGGAACATTGAGGACCTCGTACGTGCTGAATACTTGACTTGGGATAGCGGTGCTGGGTTTTGTACCGTCTGAATGGCCTAAATCTACCAATCAATTGGCGTTCTTTTTAAACACGCATGTAACTGGGTAATTCGATGTAAAATTTGCAAGCGTGTACAATTGCGTGGTTGTGAGGCTATGTGGCTAGAGAATATGAGCAAAATGTCTGGTCAAAATCTACACCGGTGTTTTAAGTCAGTATTGTTATAATATGATAACTAGTTGACTTATAAATCAGCGCCACGTGCAACCGATAATAGACTGATTTATAAGCAATCAAATTCTGTATAACATAGGATTTGATGTTTGAACTTGTAGATCATTAAAAGATATTCTCATTCGCCTTGATCAATGATTATTTGCTATATGTGGTCTCTAATGATGTCTTCGGGCAATGAAACAGACTTTAAACTTGATGTTTTTGTTGTTGCTCGATGCAGGTGGTGCATGTGAAGATGGTGACTCCGCGCGGCACTCTCGAGAAGAATTGCATGGTGCCGCGCATCTCTTCCGGGCCCGACCTGCACCACTTCATAATGGGCTCTGAGGGTGAGCTCCTGCTATGCACGTTGAGAGTGGTGACAGAGGTGTTGCACGTCTGCATGGTGTTCCTGCCTGACACGCTGGGCTTGGTGACAGAGATGTTGCGGCGTGTTTCTGCTACGCACGCTGGGCATGGTGACGGAGGTGTTGAGGCGGGTTGCGCCAGGCACGCTGGGCTTGGTGACAGAGATGTTGCGGCGTGTTGCTGCCAGGCACGCTGGGTGTGGTGACGGAGGTGACGCTCAAGATGCGCCCGATCCCCGACGTGCGCAAGTACGGTTCGATCGTGTTCCCAGACTTCAAGAGCGGTGTCGCCTGCCTGCAGGAGATCGCGCGCCAGCGCACCGCGCCCGCGTCCATCAGACTTATGGACAACGAGCAGTTCCAGTTTGGTACGCCTTCTTCTTCTTATAAATTTTATTCTTAGTTAATGATTCTTAATAGTTGTTGGTTCTAGTTATATTCTTGAAGCACATAGATGAAGACAGTTTCAATTTGGTATGCTCTTCTTCTTTTTTTACGGTGTAATATCATCATCGTCTGGCACAAAAATGACAGTCGTGTGTCATTCTGCCGTTAAACAACAAGAAAACAAAAACATGTCAGACTGCCTAGGCCTCGCGGTTGCATTGCATCCCATTGTGGTTTTGTGCCTACAGGTCACGCGCTGAAGCCGGAGGTTGGCAGTCTGTTTGCGTCGTTTGTTGAGGGACTGAAGAAGCTCTACATCACCAAGATCAAGGGCTTTGATCTGACGGCGATATCCGTCGCGACGCTTGTCTTTGAGGGAACGAAGGACGTAAGGACGCTCTCGTCAATAGTTTGTTAACACTTTTTGCGCGTTTGCTTGCTTTTTTCACATTTAACACTTAAGTTTGCATCAAAATATTATTTCAGTTTGGGCAACTCAATGAAGTTAACACCCCCCAGTTAACAACGGTTAAGCGAAAGCGATGGATCTCTGAACAAGCTTACAGCTATTTTGATCCCTACTCAAAATTAATTGTAGCAGAATTAATTGAATACTAGCCATTGAAATTAAGGTGAGACTTGCTAGCCGCTTTGGGATATGTAGAACAAGTCTTTGGCGTAAATTTTTCCAAAAAATCAAGGATCGTTATTAGATTTATTTCATGCGTCTGTCTGTGATTTTATGCCACTGATTCAGTTATTTGCTCATGCTTTGAATTTTCTGTGTGCGTTTTTTTGTTCAGGAGGTGTCGGCCAGAGAAAAGAGGGTCTATGAGATCGCGTCCAAGTTTGGGTGGGTTTTTGTACATTTTTTGCGAGCACACTCAGCTATAAGTTACCCAGCTATATTACATTATTTTAGTTTTTTTGGCCAGACTACTGCTATTTTATTCCAATTGTTACTTATGATATATTTATATTCTATATCTTTGTTAGAACTTGATGCATTTTGTGTTTAAATTGGTTTGATCTTATCTGTTACACAGCCATGCATCCTGCGGATAATTACATTTAGATTTTATGCTTTGCTTAATTTTGCATTTATTTGCACTTGATGAGTAAATTGTTTTCGTTGTCCTTTTGTCTTTTTTCTGTCTGTCTTTACATTGCAATTGATTTGTGTCATATTTTAATTTAAATTTTAAATTTCTTTGTTAAAACGTAAAGCATTTTATATTTAAATGGGTTTGACCTTGGCTGTGGTACAGTCGTGCAGCCAAAGGATGATTGCATTAATCTTTTATTATTTTTGCATATAATATCTGCACTTTGAAATGAATTTATTGTTTCTGTTGTCAGAGGAATTCCAGGAGGAGAGGAGAATGGACAGCGAGGATACATGCTCACCTACGTCATCGCATACCTGCGAGTAAGTGTCACACATACGTGCAAGTAAGTGTCATTGCATACCTGTGACTAGATGTGTGGCTAGACGTTCCGGCATGTAAGTGTCATACATGTCTGCGAGTGAGTGTCCTCGCATACCTGCGAGTAAGTGTCCTGCATACTTGCATACCTGCGAGTAAGTGTCATGCATACTTTCATGCCTGCGAGTAAGTATCCTTGCATACCTGCGAATAAGTCCTATCATATGCCTGCAAGTGAGTGTCATTACACGCCTACGAATAGGTGTCATGTATTGAATGCTAAGCAGTTGCTTTAAAGTTGCATAGTTTGATACCGGAATGAAACTGAGTGTCATCCTTGTGTGTAGGACCTTGGCTTCGATTACTTCATTGTGGCCGAGTCATTTGAGACGTCCGTTCCATGGGACCGGTATGTAAACTATCATTGTTCGCTTTATTATATCGTTGATTATAATGACTGAATCAACAACTGCGCTTGTGGTATGAAATTTCACCCATCTTATTGCTCCGGTTCTGCTCTGGACTAATATTATGTTAAATTTGTCAAAGGGTTTATTCTCTCTTTGCTATTTGGAGCGAGTGATAGCTAGCTTTACATTTTCTATATCGGCAAAGATTGCCGTATTTATTTGGATTGAGAAAATAGTGGCTAGAAATAGAAAACAAATATTCGTCTGTGACAATAATATTGATGTATTATGTTATTCGATCTGCCTCGTATGTCGCGCAGGGTGTTGGACCTGTGTCGCAACACCAAGGATCGTGTCAATCGTGAGTGCAAAGAGAGAGGAGTGCACATTCCACCCTACACCACGTGCAGGTGGGATGCGTTACATTAGCGCAGTCGTGGCTGTTGAAGCCTAGCGGAGTGTATTTGACTGCTTTCTGCTGTGCTACTGCGTCGTTTGAATAAAAGAGTTAGAATTTTTTGTTCTTGTTTTAAAAGCCTGCATTGGCGACCGCTAAATCATGAATGTTTTAGAAATATTTGTTGTTTTTAAATGAATGTTTGCTGACTAAAATGAAACATTTGTAAGCATCGCTTGTTTGTGACTAGAGGGTACTTTTGATGCGTTTAGAACAAAATTTGGGTGCTTAAATTTTAAATTACTTTTAGCTCCTGCATCATGCTTTTTTGCAGGCGCATAGAAATTTGCAAAAAATTGAACATTTTTATATGACTGAGGTGCTACAATTTTAAAATACTGTTGCTTGTGTTTTGTTTTTTGGGGCCTTTTTTAAAAAATACTGTTGACCAATTCGTTGGACTTTTGAATCACGACTCAAATTAATTAAAATCGATCACGCTTTTTGCTTTTAAATTTATTAAGTCGGACTCATCCAGCACCCTTTCTCATACCTCTACGACCGTGGTTTTTGTTAATTGTTTGACGGATGCCCACGGCGAAGGGAGGTCTCCGATGACTTCACCAGACATCGAAACAAACTCTAAGCCCATTATTGTTATTGTTATTATGACGCTCAGGGTGACCCAAACGTATGACGCGGGGGCTTGCGTCTACTTCTACTTTGGATTCAACTATCGCGGCATCGCCAATCCCGTTCACCTCTACGAATGCATCGAGGTTCGTTCAAGAGTCGCTGGCCATTCGTATTTTTGGATTTGCAACTATTGCAGGCAGTCGTGGCCATTGGTTTTTTTTTTTGTGGCAATTGCGGTCAATTGGAATATATATATCGATGGCTAGCGTAGCCTTGAAACGCGGCCTTGCAACTGATTAACTGCTCATCTGAAAAGCAATTTTTTCTTTTATTTTTAACTAGTCGTTACTACTGACAGTGCAATGTTGGTTATCGTGAATACTGAGTGACTACTTGCAATTTTATTTTGAAGGCCCATGGTATATTTATTCTGAAAAAGCTGTCGTGCATACTTGTTGGAGCAACGAGAAAGACTTGAGAATTAGTTAACGGCATACGCGAATGTTGTGGACGAATGCAAATATTTCTCTTTTTTTATCGAAACTTGTCAAAATAGCTTTTTGATCGAAGCATTGATTAATTTATATAAATGGGATAGGTAAATATATAACAGGTGATATAAATATGATGCATGGACGGCTGTAACTTTTAATGATGGTATTGCGATTTGATGTTAGAACTGCGCTCGCGAGGAGATACTAGCTAATGGTGGAAGCATTTCCCATCATCACGGAGGTATGTGTTCTGTACAGCAGCTTAGCTCTTGTTTTCTTTTGACCGCTAAACGATACGAACAATAATTGGAATGCATTTCTTGCGCAAAAATACTGGATCTCGCCATTCAGCGAGGGAACACTATCGCTTGCTGCGGCACCTTCCTCGTGTGAACTGGATATATTGACCTCGTCTGTTTCATCAAATTATTACAATCACTTTATTGTTGTAATTTTCTTGGCGGTAATTTTTTTTGGTGCTGCAGTGATGTTGAATTCCGGCTTCAAAATACTAAAGATTTCTGTAGGTTTTTGGACGTCTGGATTTTAAACCATTGCCTTTGGACTGTCGAATTGTTTCTCTGTACATAGTGTAAATAATATTATAGTTTTAAACAAAAATTATTCAAATGTTTGATCTGAGGTAAATGACAATATTGTAGCTTAATTAAATCTGTGGACGCCGTAAATCTGTGGTGTTCTAGTATCTTAGTATCTGTTTATCTTGTCTGTTGTCTACATAGTGATCTTTATTTTTGTTGCAAAATTTTGTTTTGTTTGCAGGCAACGTCATTTAATAGAAATTTGAATAAATTTATGTCATGAATTAAAAATGCAATTAAGTTAATTAAAAATAATTAATTTAGTAACTTTAACTTCAACTTTTCTACTGCACTCCACCCCATTTTATAATTATTTACAGGGCTGACGAAATTAAGCACCTTTTGCCAAGGGTGCATGAAGTGACTCGAAATCTTTTGTCGTGGCCGGGGTTCGAACCGACTCTGCCTCACTCGCAATCCAAAGTCTGCGACTTAGACGACTCGGCCACAACGCTTCGCCATTAGAGTAATCAATTAATTACATGGAATGAATTCTTGTTGGTTGTCGCATGTTCCAGTCGGCAAGATCCGCAAGCAGTACCTGCAGCGGACGGTGTCGGATGCCGGTCTGGGGATCCTGCGCGCCCTCAAGGACCATCTCGACCCAAAGAACATATTCGCCAACGGCAACCTCATGATTCCAGACTCCAAGCTCTAGGCTTCTTAGGAGTTCTGGGCTTCTGGCTTTTAGCTTCGAGATCTTGGCTGCAAGATCTGGGCCGACACTCTTAATGGCTGCATGTAGATGCGAGAAACCAAAGTATTGCTTTGGTTGACGACACCTGACTTAATGGTGAAAAAATTAGACTTTTTGTCGCACACAGCTCTAATGGCATGGTTTGAAACTGGTATATAGTGTCTGGCAACTAATGAGGGACATATCAATTACAGCTCAAACAATTTGGACTACTATAAACTGGATTACTATATCCTATGCCCATAATATACCTGCTTCCATACATGGCGCCAAAAAAGGTGGCCAAAAATGAACAGAAAAATGGTGGCATGTACTATTAAGTGGCTTCTATTGGCTGTCTAGAATCAAACTGTTTCCTGTTAATTTTTGCAGCCAATGAAAGAATAGTTTTCAACTCTCGACTATTACGCCGCCACGGACAATCCCTTGTATGTACCGTTCAGTTTTGATAGATTCCTTTGTAGGTTTATGGTAGTCCTAATTCTTCGTTGCTACCATATTCTCTATGTGTTTTCTGATTGGGCATTGATTGTATTCGCAAAGCAAAATAATGTAAAACGCATGACGAGCTGACGACCAATCACAGAGCTTTATGCAATCGTATGCTTAACTTTCTCTATCCCATATAATCTTGAGGTTATCATTGGAGCATTGATGCTTTGCATCATTCTGTTGGTGACTGATTGAAATAAGTTCCACCTTGTTTTCTCAACATAAAGCCGCGTCCTGATTGGTCAAATTTGATTGATCCAAAGCATATAAACAGCATGGATTTGTTATTTTCACTAAAATTTCACAATTGGCTTGTAGTGTATGCTAAACAACTTGCATTTTCCTGATTTCAAGCCAAATTGCAACTTTGGAAATTTTGGTATGTTGGATGTTTTATTGCTGTATATTGCTCTTGTAATGAGACACATGAGAGTGGTTTAGTCCAGGTATGAGGTGGATAAAGAGATCTGTTAGAGTTCTCAGTTTCTCCCACAGACTGCCATTCTTTCGTGCGAGACAATATTCTTGTTCAAATAATGATGTAGAACACATTATATTGAGAGAAATTGATTATTGAATCTTATTAATGATTGCTCGTATGTGTTTTTTTCAAAGTATTTGAAATGGCGCTTATTTAGATTTGACATTTGGCTCCAGTAATGAAAGTAGATTAGTGGAGCAGTACTTCTTGCAGTAACTGTAAGTTAAATGTACATGACATTGGGCTATCTTTGTGGCATTTTTCTGTTATTAGGTCCAATTGTACTTTTAGGACAAAAAAACCAGAGTTTTTTTGTACACAGTTTTGTGTCATGCATAGTCTACATCAATGATTCTCAAACTTCTTTTTATGGGGGCACCAGTCACTTTTTGTTTCATTTAGCTGATTCCAAGTTTTTTAACTTTGTATTTAAAGTAGATATATTGTTTAACTTATTCAATGAATGAGAAAGAATATAGAAAGCATGGGCAAAATCAGTGGCTTTTATTGCAGTGAGACTTTGTGAATACCAAAACTTAATTGTCTAGTAATTCTCCGGACAGCTTTCATTCAATTTATAAATTTTTTCTCTTCAATTTGCGGACTCAGGGTCCACAAACCAGTTTGAGAAGCACGGGTCTACAAACTACTCTTATTACAAGTTTTGTGGGATTTAAAGGCTATTTAAAAAAATCAATAGTAAGAGCCATCGGTGCAAGGTTACATGTAAAACTTCTGTGTGTTAGCTTACCCTTGTGACTGTATTAACTCTTGTTTTAACCGTCTTTAGGATATTAATGTTTTTGCTCTGATTTCACTTATTCATACTCTTGTTTATTCATATTACTTCAGTATATAGCTTCAATATTAATACAACATCATTATTCCATTCTTATTCATTTTCTACAAACTAGGTTAAACAAGTGGTATTGTTTTGTCCTAGTTAGTACTGATATAGGACTTTATTAGCAGCATACTTCTGGTTATCAAGTATGATTGAAACTAGTAGTGAAACTAGAAGATACAAGTAGTGAGACTAGTAGATACTATTAGCAATGCCAAAAAATTAATTCGTATATATTTTTTTGTAGTAGATACTGGAATCTTGTATTGTCAAGCCCCAGCTATTGAATATTCGTTGTTGCACAATTTTGATCACTGTCAAATGAATCATTTAAATCAAATCATTTATTTAAGCGGACGCATCCAACGGGCATCAAGTATCAAGTATCAAATATAATGGAAACACGCTTATAAATATCCTAATATTCGTCTGTATTCTACACTTTCGCTTTTTGGCAATTTCTTGATATCTTTTCAGGTTCACCGCAGATATTCATCAATCTTGGTGAAATGCAGTAGTGATGTTCAATTGAAGTTGATTCATAAATACGCTTGTTACTATGGCCAGGTAGCCCCATCTAATATACAAGCAGCAGACTGCGTGGTAAACCACGCGTCTCAGACTGGAGTAGGAAGTGTAGGCACTGGCTGCTGGCTCTCCGCGCAGCCAGTTTGAGGTCGTAGCTGGTCTAAGAACTCAACGAATTATACCATACGGCCGTCATTCATAGCAATGCTGACTGCATTGATATGCGGTGGATAGGCTATAGTGGTAGCAGTATAGCAGTAGGCTACTGCAGCTCTCTATAGCTGGCGCTAGCCATTAAAATCGTGCGCACTCAAAGCATTTATCATGGAAAGTACTATTAATTATTAATAAAGCTATTAATTAAGTCAATCTTCAAAAAAAATGTCAAAATGGTTATTCTATAGGCCTAGTTAAAAACTGCAGAGCTAATCGGACTGGTGGTGGTACTGCAATTTTTATCAAAAAAGATATTAAATATAGAATTGTTCGAATAGTTGATAACTTATGTGAATATACAGAAATTGAAGTTTTCTTTCCGCTTTGTCACCGACCAATTCATCTTATCTCCTTATAATTGCTCCCCAATAACAAGATTGATAGTAATGTACTAGTTCAGTTTTTTTCTAAACCTAATACATTTATACTTGATGACTTCAATGCTAGGAGTCCCCTGTGGGGATCAACTAATGCTGACTCTAGGGGCAAGCAGATAAAAAAGGTTTATTGACATTAGTAACTTGATCTGTCTTAATACTGGTTAGAGAACTCGATTGAGGGCAAATGGTTTATTATCTCATTTTGATTTGGCCCTGTGCTCTGCTAATCTGGGCTCACTTGCAACTTGGTCAGTTTTTGATGATCATTGGGGTAGCGATCGTTATCCGACTGTTACAATGATTACTGACTCTTTTATGGTCGATCTTCGTCTCCTCCCGCTTGGAACTTTGCCAGGCCAATTGGTCCGACTTCTCGAGATTTTTAATCTAATTGCAATGTTGATTTGATTCCATAATATCGATAGAGGATCTACTTGAATCAATTCAAACCAGCATTCTCCTTGCTGCAAGTTTATCAATTCCCCTTAAATCACTCAATACCCGCGCTCGCAAATTACCGTATTGGTCTTCCGAATGTTTACAATGTTATTTTGAGTAACTGTAAGCTGCGCTCCTGCTGCGCTTGAGCAAATGCGGCGCGTCTATCGCGGTTGAGCAGCACTTGCGTACGTGCTCTTGCTGACAACGCACCTGCTGTTCAAGCGCATCGACGCTTGACGCCTGCGCAATGTAACCATTCATATACTTTTCCGATCAAATTGGTGCTTTTTGAAACTCACAATTTGTGATTTTTATTGAAAAAGATCAAAATGTGCCTTTTGAAAAAAGATTACGTACTGTCGAATGGCATCACAAATGAAAAGCAGCAATTTTGACATTGTAAGTTTGAGGACACAGACTGGTTATGATATGAGCATGGTCAGTTTCTAAATAATCGATAAAAAACGATTTAATTTGATATACTGTAAAACATGAAATTTTCGCTGTATGTTATTTTGGCGGTTTTGACTCAGAGAAATTTTGCAGCATTTAATTTTTGCGTATTTTTAGGACAGCCCATTATAAATAGATTATGTAGCATTATTTTCGCGCATGTAATTTTCGCGAGTTTGTTCCATTCGCGATTTGCACATGCAAAATGTATGTTTTTCTTTAAAATGAGTGTTCTTCTAAAACAATCTGTAAAATCGCAATTTTTACAGATGTTTTGATTATTTGCTTTTTTCTTGGCTAGAATGTACTTTTTATTTGTAGCTATCGATCACAAAATGTTTTTTTTTTACGGCAGTTTGGTGCTTTTTTCTTAAAATTTAGTGAAAAGACGATTATGTTGCTTGAGTAAAGCTGCTCGGCAACCATTGTTGTGCATATGTACGTAAGAAATATAGTCTTCAATCGTTGAGACATTTCTATTTCTTTAACTTGTTCAAGCGTACTAATCAGCAAATGCCTAATTGCCTATTTGAATTTGCTGTTTTGTTCATTGACTGTTTTGCTCATTGGCTGTTTTGTTCACTGGCTGTTTTGTCCACTGGCTGTTCTGTTCATTGGCTGTTATTTTATTGGCTGTTCTGTTCATTGTCTGTTCTGTTCAGGCAGGCCGCCCTACATGTACAAACACTGTACAAGCCTGTGCTGTGGGTTATCTGCCTCACGATGATAGGTATGGTATATGATGAGGGTAAGGCCTATGCTGTCTGCAAGAGCCCTAGCCTAATAATTATGAAGCTCCAATTCGACACGAAATCTGATATCTTGATAATGTCTTTAAATGGTGTCAGCTGTAAATTTTTGCCGCAAAACAATTTAAGAGATCGCTTATAATTTGAAAAAAGTTACTACAAAGTAACATGTAAAGTATGCATGCAGCATAATTTTTACTATTGTAGACACTGCCCATTCATGTAGAAAGCGGTATTCATGCAAAAAGTTGAACAGTTTTGTGTAGATTATTGTTAGTAGTATAAATTATACTAAACTATTGAGAGGCCGACACACTGACGATGTACCAGTGTTCACACCGACCATGTACCAGTGTTCACACCGACCATGTACCAGTGTTCACACCTGCGGTTAAAGAACCGAAGGGAGGGCCGGCATCATCTGCACACATAACATCACAGAACACAACTATTTTCAAATCAGCACAAAAGATCCACAAAACAGTTAAACTTCCCTGATGAAAATGTCAAATAGGCATAAAAACGGGTCAAACTACCAGGCACAAATTTCAAATCAGCACATAAACGGTTTAAGTAAACTTTCATGTTAAGAATTTTAAATCTAATTTTTTCAAATCCGTTTTCTGCATGTAGTCTGCTACACTTCTCCCGCACCTACGATTCAAGCAAACGATGTTTTTCCATCTCCGTTTGCATGACATATTTTTGGTGCGTTAAAAGTGCAATATACATACATACATACAAATCCGCACAAAAACAGCTATTTATTTGCAAAAAAATTCACATTGGCACAAAAACAGTGAAGCTTCAATTATTACTTGAAATATGAGTAGGCCTATTATTGAAATGTCACTTTACGACGTTTTAGTGCATGCAGTTTATACCAACCTGAAGCCTGCGTTCCACCAGCTCGGAGCCAAAAGTCTGCAATATTAAACGGAAAACATTAAAACAACACTCAAGGGCCATGCTGCACAAAACACAACAGAACCGCCGCCATGTTGCGCACAACAAGCGCACGACGGCAACAACTCCAAGCACCAGCAAGCAGCAGGACATTAGTACACTGCAGCATCAAAATACACGTCGCTACACCAAGTTCATACTTAATGCTTCCTGCAAAAGATCGCATGTCAAGAACAATTAAAGGAGCAATGACGAGCAGAGTCGATACGTGTTTTAACCATTCGACGAGCGATCGACGTACGAGAGAACGACGAACGAACCACATGCGAACGAACGAACGAACCGTGAACGCGTAGCGCGTGCGAACGACTCATTGGTTACTCCTATTTTTAGAGAATCCCTCTAAGTCATGCCTGTGTTTCAGAAACTAGCTTCGTTGCTATCTTTGTCAGTCGGGTTCACACGACAGGGGGACCTGCTGGACTCAACAAGTCGCCGACCATACAACCCGTAGATTGATAGGTCGTACTGACGCGGTATAGCTGAAAAAGTTCCAAAACACAGACCCCATTTTCTTCCACTTCCCCATCAGACTACAATAACTATAACGCGGCTGTTTAGCCCCTCGGGCGAAGCATACAGCGCACTTCGCACGGAACAGAATATAAACTATAGAAACACAAAAATTCAAACAATATATTTTAATTAAGCTTGATTTGATTAGCATCGACAGATTTGAAATTCGTTTGTTCCAAAGGCAAAATGCAGGCCAAACTATCATGCGGCTACATGATAGTTTGGCCTGCATCTTTATATAGTGTAGCCTCTAGCTGGCTGCCCCATGACCTTTGCCCATTGGAGTATGTAGGCCTACGCTATCACAGGCCGACCCCATATTTATGTACTCGATGACTTCGGAATATGCGATCATAAACTTGCAAGTCCTTGTGACCGGAATCAATAACGGCGGTGACACTGGGTCATTTCAAGTCCACGGTGTTAAGATTGAGTTGGAGTTGAGTTAACGTTTGACAAGTTAGATTCACATTCCTATTAAAATTCGGAATAAAATTTTAACGTTATAGCAATCGATCAGTCCAGCTAATATTGATAGACTTACAATTACATTCACATTCGGAATAGCATTCGATTCCGTCGGTCCGGCATATACCAAACGTGAATGTCAAAACAGCAAAAATGTGAATATGAATGCGAATCTGACTTGTCGATCATTAATTCAACTCCAACTCAATCGTAACACCGTGGACTTGAAATGACCAATTGTGGCGGGCTGACATTGTTAGTCACAGTTCGTGCAGTGATAGCAACACAATTGTAGCGCATTTACTATTGCCGTTCATCAGCGCCGCCTCCACTGTTTACGACACCATTGGCTGACCGCAAAATGAGAAAAATTACTGCCGATTCAACCGGCAGGCTGCGCCATGATAGGCGCTGCAAATGTTCGAAGGGGGGGGGGGGGGGTGGTGGTTTCTTCCATACTGTGATCAGTTTTTGTTAGTTTTGGTAGTATAGTGGTGACTGACGCGGATAAGTCTCTAAAGAACATTGGAGAAGTTGTAAATCGTGTGTAGCACAAAGACTATGCAGTCCAGTTCTGTGCATGAGAGCCGATACGGAACCGCTGCCCCTTCTTTAGTCGCCTTTTACGACTCACCCGGAGAGCTCTGGGCTGAGAGTCATTTCTTTGTTCTCCGGCCTGCAGGGATAGTTTTGATCAGGGGACGCAGTGGTATTTTCCCCTCTGGTCTTTTTTTAGAGGAATCGGGCCTCTCCCAGTTTACGCAAAACTTTCCCTCCACTTCCTCTCTTCCCCCCCCCCCTCCCATCGTTCGTGAATTTTGCCAACAGCAAAAATACCGACCCCGGTCTGGACGTAGCGATTTGTCCCCGCACCCTGATGTCAAAACATGGTTACGCCACGGGACTGAGCGATTGTAAAATTTTACGTGGCCGCGAACTGCGACATGAAAGACGCACGGGAATCAAGGGTCCATATAACTTTGCTGTCGTCGGACCCAGGGCTGCGTCAACCCTGATAGCGGCCGTGGGACTCACGCACCGCTTAATACGACCTGATAATACCTCGGTTCCACTGTCCGCCTTGAAATGATGAGAGGCCTGCGGACGCCATACACTACGATTTTATTCGCGATGTACTATATTCTAGAATGTAGATCCACGAATTCGTAGGTAAATCAAAGGAATTACTGGGCACCGTGAATATTTTGAAGATTATGTAGGCCTTCATGCATTGCATAGGCCAGGGATTGGCAGATGAGCAGATACATTGTATGTACCGGTATGTGTGACTATACGCTAATTGTCAAGTATCTCATGATCATGTTTTATATGTACTTTGCCATTTACTTTCAACGTGTACTTTGACACCGGACTTGGAGTGATCTTGTATACTTTGCACAACCATTCATAAAACCGTTCGTGGGCTATAGGCCCTATACTTTCACTCCTTCGCACTACGATAAAATAAAGCCTGGCACATTGCCATTGCGACAGACTGAAATCGAAGCAATTATCTAGTGTCTAGACCATAAATAATGAACACTTATTGCAATTAACATGCATTTTTATTCTGCCGGACAGACAGCAATAGCCATGAACCATTATAGTGATGCGTTTTTATGTTTAATGACAAAAAGACTCGCCAAGATATAATACACGCTGAAATTAATTATAACACACGCTGTATTTGTACGACATGGCGCGTGGTCCGTGATGCGCTGGGGGCCGAGGTAGGCGCGGTACAGCAGACCGAGCCCCAGGCAAAAGCTATTTTCCATAAATCCCATGGCCTTCCGCTCAACGGAAACATATAAAATGTGGTCGCATGGGTTGGGGCAGAGAAATTATAAGGAGTAGGCCCCAGGCTATATACTTTTTCTCTCGGGGGCCAGCGTCTGCCCACACGTGCCAGCGTGCACCAGCCGGTGCTGCATGACCCAAATTGGCCGCTTCTATTTTTGACGTCATTAAAAAAAATTGTCGCGACATTTTAACTTCATTTGGATTTTTGTCTCTGGAGGTGAATAGTCCTACTTCAGCGTGTATCATCGTGTAATATTGCGATATGGTCTGCATGGTCCGGCGCTATATATGGTCTGCATGGTCCGGCGCTATATATGGTCTGCATGGTCCGGCGCTATATATGGTCTGCATGGTCCGGCGCTA
>JAQIWG010000021.1:0-62815 GCA_034695025.1 Chamaedrilus cognettii | reverse complement strand
GATCCGGGGGAGGGGGGTGCATACCAATTCTCATTCATCGGCAACGTAGTACCGCCCCTGCAGGCGGTCAAGTTTCTCCGTCGATAAGACAACGAGGACTATAAATAATCGATCCACACGTAGGCCCATAACCCGACAATCTATCAATAATTGACGTTCCGTATCGATACATTAATTGTTTTGACTGATAAGTAATAAGCTGCTCGGACCGATGACGTCCGACATAGAGTATGATAAGTAAATTGGCTTTATAATTCTTCCTAGTAGCTCTCAACACGGACCGACGAGGATTTCTTGTAAATCAACTCGTATTCCAAGGAATGCAGACGAAATTTCAGACAACCGCAATGTCATCGTATTTAGAATCTTCTTCTTCGGTGTTCTGCATATGGCAGGTCTTTGGTGTCAAAACATTCCACTCTAGCCGATCTTCGGCCCTTCTTTTTATCTCTGCATACGATTCCTTCTCAAGCAGGTCGTCTATCATCCCGATCCGTGGCCTTCCCGGTCCTCTCTTTCCCTCCATTCTTCCCTCTATCATACAGTATCTCTCAGAAAATCCTCTCCTCTCATTACATGTCCAATCCAGTTTTTATTTTATTTTTATTATCACTTCCATCATAATCCTTGTTTCCCCCACTCTCCTCAACACTTCTTCATTCGTTATTTAGAATATGTATTTAGAATAGCAAGCCGAATAGTCGCCTTTATAAAATATTTGTTGGTAGGCCGTGCGCGCGTGTTGTGATAAAATCTGCTAATCATTGCGAATGTAAAAATTGTTTTCCGTAGATGTTTATCATTATTTTTGCACAATTTAAAATCATATTTATTGTTGTGGTCTCCGCAGTGTATGCTGACGACTGCTTGCTGTATGTAGGCCTACTCTCGGTTATCCTGTAGCCCGCACACTGTACGATGTACATGATAGATTTGCGCCGAAAGATCCGGCAGGAAGGAAGACCCGTGTCAACGATGGCGCGCTGCCAATGTTTCGAGTTCCGACTTTCGACGCACTGACGCCATTTTCGCGCTCGGTTCGTCTTCTATTGTGCAAAAGTGGGCTGTGTGCGGGTTCAGCGGCAAAATTCAAGAGCACGTAGACCTGCATGACATTGTACATGTAACCTACGGCTTAAAAATTATCCGTTTTACAAGTAATCCGCTATCTTGACCCATTATGCATACAGTCAGCAACAATTTTCTTCTCGAGTCAAACAGTTTTTATCGCCGATTTGATAACGGATAGTTTAGTTCATTTGTCACAGGCTATCGAGCATCTCGCTATTGGTGAGTTCAGCTTATATACATAGCTACGGACCGTGGTAACTATGGCCTTTCAGTGACACGCACTTTTATGACGCTGATTTTACTTATACGTGAAGCCTCTTGATTTGTCATTTCTCAGTCCATCTAATTATTATCGCAATGCATTTTCAGATCTATATCTCATAGGCTTCTGTTACTATAGTTGGGTTTGGGTTAGATTTTGGTTTACTTCAGGCTTACGCAGGATCATTAAATAACGCTTTTTGATACGTTATTTTGTTCAAAGTCGTTTTAGGCGAAACAGTATGCGTAGGCTACCACGATAAATTGATCTAATTTTTCTAATTAATCATTATAATATGCATATCGGCCAGTAACGCAGAAGGCCTACTATTTATGTTCGTAACATAGACCTACCGGTAAGTGCTCCTACATGTGCACCTGTCAGCGGAGTTGGTTCGGGGGATTTATTACAGCGCGATTATTGGTTATTTGATGACTTCAGATCGCGCCTGCGAATTGCAATACATTTCACAGAAGACATCATTTTGATAGCAGCTGATCACAGTTCTATAGCTCAGCGGCTAAGTATCGAAGCTTCGTGGTCGTTAATCTTCGTCACTTTGGAGTGCGCTACGATTAGATTGGTAGTGAATGGCGAATTAGCAATAATCAATTGTCCAAATCAACGCTATGAACCTATTAGATCATTAATTTTCAATGGACCGTTTCTTGAACATTGGTGAACGCGAATGCATGGTGATTAGGGTATACGGCTCAATCAAAACGAAGGCGTTGGCTAATTGTCCACGAGACAGGCCTAGCAGGGATTCTCAACCTTTGCTGTTACCAGGAACGCTGAACTTTTGCAAAGAATGTCGGAAAACCCAGGTCACGACACGCCCTCGCTAGCGAGTTTGATGACGACGAATGCTAGAACTCAGAAATGGATCATTGGATCGTGTGCTAGCATGGCCGTATGCTGGAACATTGAGTGGTATTAGCAGAGATCAGTTTAGTAGGAGTAGTACTCCAAACACGACGCTTTTTGAAACTCTACTCGGATTTAGAAATGGGTAGGACTTACTCGTAAAAATGGACAAGTAGGGATAGGCTACTCGATTTTTTGGAATGGTGTGGCGTAGTCTAAGTAGTTACAGCTGCAAATTTATATCAATGTCTTTTTAGAGATTCATTCACCTCAGAAAAGCAGGAAAAAGAAAAGCACTATTAAGCAGGGCTTTGAAATATTATTTATTAATAATTTAATATAGGCATATCGTTAAGAAATGACCAATGAATTTTGATACCCCTCTCCCCTCCGCCCCCGCTCATGAGTAGACCTACTCCTTTTTTGAAAGGCATAGGAGTAGCACTACTCCTGTGTTATGAGCAGCAGGTTTAACGTTACTCCTATTTTGTAAAGGCTAAACTGAACTCTGCATATTAGCGTATACAATATCATGTACATTGTACATTGGGCCTATACTTGCGGTTCTAAACTACAGCCTTCTTCAAATTGCATCGCTTAGATGTAGAAGCATAATCGTAGCCAGCCTATTTTAGACAGCCCCTGTTAGGGTGCGGGAAGCAGTAATACTGGGCGAGATCGTGACGTGAAAATTCACACAACATGGTACGGCCATGTGCCGTAAATGGTACGGCCATATAAACACCTAAGTACTAACGAATGCACAGCGCCTATAAACTTGCTTATGACTCTCAATTGCTACTAAATTTTCCGCACAACGCCTCATGGACAAAGCCTCTGAACATTTCTCTGAACAGATCGAAAGATGCGAATGATGTGTACAGCAATTACTTTCATTTTTTTTTGTTAACACGCGATTGCCAGAATAATTATTCATTCGCGTTATACGATACAAAATCAAATCTGTGTAGATAGTTTATTACTCATTGCAGGGCTAACCAGCAATCATGCAGCTTGCGATACAGTAGGCCTATAGCCAGTGGCGGCGGAGCGGTTTCATTTTAGGAGGTGGGGGGCAGACGGTGCCAGAGACCTTCTGTGCAGAATTCACGGGCGGGGGCGGGGATGGGTGCTGACAGAAATTTGCCCCCAACACAGTCATTTTCAATAATTTTCTTTGCGAGGACCGCTATTCATGTCATTTGAACTTATAGATTTTTTCTATTATTTAACTTGGGGGAGCATTTTGAGGGGGGGCGCTGCCCCCTTAAATTTTTGTAAGGGGGCATTTGTCCCCCCAGGACCCATTAGCGCGCCGCCACTACCCATAGCAGTTTCCCTCGGTACCGTGGTTCAAAACAGTTGGTCTATAATCAACGTTTAGTTCTCACATATCTCAGCGCATCAGAATTGAGAATTGGATGTCAAATGGATGGATTCTCTTAGTAAAAGAAAATACCCGGTACTGTAAAACATGAAATTTTTGCTGCATGTAATTTTTGCGGCTTTGTCTCTCAGAAACTTAGCTACACTTAATTTTCGCGCTTTTGAGGAATGCCCGTAATAAATAGACCGGCTTTAACTGCATATAATTTTCGCCAGCTTTACCGATTCACGAAATTCGTGAAATTTGCATGCACGCAAAAATTTAATATTTTATAGTAGACTATTACTATAGCATAGAGCAAGATTGTAAGAACGGTTGTGAATATAGAACGGTTATTAATTTTGGTCTACGGCTCGATCGAAAAAAGTTTCTTGTTGGATCAAGGCTGGATATACATATAACCTGACTGCTGCTGCAGCTGTATGCTTCTATACGCAGGCCCCTCGAGACCCCTATAGTTTACCTTAGCCAGACTGGCCTTCAAGGTACATGTATGACTGAATGATGTACACCAACCTATCCTTATCAAATGCCGTTGTTCCAGCCCAGTCCAGGCGCGATTGCATGATAAGATCTCTCTACAATAGGCTGTCCTATGTTCGCTCACCCGACCCCACCTTGCCCTGTGAGCTGCTTCAGCCTGGCTCGCATAGCCCTGACCGACTCTAACCAGCACCAAGCCCTTTGGAATGGTTCGGCTCTGACTCTCGTAGCTTTGACTGGTCTTGGACACCGCCTAGCCCCATCGATTGGCCTGGCCCTGGCACACCTAGACCCGACTGGCCCTGGCCCGTCTAGCCCCTGCTGGCCGTGGCCCGCCTTAACCCAAGCTGGCCCTGGCCCGTCTAGTCCCCTGGCCCACCTAGCCCCGGCTGGCCTTCACGCGTCGGGCGAGCAGTAGAGCGAGGAAGTCCACGAGCTCACAGACGGTGAGGAGACTGGCCCCCAGCAGCAGGCCGAGCAGCCCGCCCAGCTCGCTGAACAGACTCATCACCTCGAACCCGATCTGCTGAGTGATGTGCTCGTAGCTCAGGTCCTTGTAGAAGATGTCGACCTTGATGAAGTTCTCGCTGAAGCGTGAAATATAGAAAAGAAAGTGAACGTCATGTCGAATGTCATGTCAAGCGCTGACGCCGTTGAGGAATGTTGCTAAGGTAGGGTGGAGCCTAGTTCTAACTGAGCGTTGTAGTGCTAATGAGCGCAATGGAACTAATGCCTTTATTTATGTTTCTTTTTGGGCTGAGTTCGCGCATTTCTTGCAGCGTGTTATGTCAAACTGTCTTAAGGCCGGTTGCTAGACTTCGATTTGAAGTGCGATTTTATTTTGTAGTCCAAATTAACCAATCAGATTATTCGATACAATTCTTTCATACATTTTCATTGGTTAATTCGGACTACAAAATAAAATCGCACTTCAAATCGTAGTCTAGCAACCGGTCTTTAGTGATGCATTAAAACTCTATATAAAAATAAGAAAATATTGTGATGATGAAAGGGTGATAGAAACGGATTTGGCGGTGGGGGGACCAATTAAAATAAATTCTTCAAGAAAACTTTGGCTTCTCAAATATAAAATCTGTAACAGACTGGAGTGCACTAAGACATACTCTATCCCTTCCGTGCAGAACTCAGAGCGGGAGGGGGGGGGAGGGGGGAGAGAGATGCTGACAAAAAATGTAAACTCAAAATTAGCATTTTAAATATAGGAAGAGACCAGGACAAATTATATGGGGAACGCCCTAGTCCGAACGCTCTGAATAAAGGACTTAAGGGACGTGTCCGCCCCCGTCCCTTAAGGGGCTATGCCCCTGGCGATGGATGATCGGAATCTCCATCAGGTGTTCCAATATCCGTCATCCATAGAGCGTAGAAGGCCATCACTGCATCGTTTTATGTTCAAGATTCAAATCAACAATGCACTTAGTGTGTAGCAGTTAAACTAAACACTCCAGAAATGATGAACTTTAATTATGCATTTGCCAACGAGCGCCATCGTCGCACAAGTTATTTATCGACGTTACTACACGGTGATGAAGGAAAACGGGAACCGGTAGAATTATCATTTGTAACTCAATCAATTGTTGTCAATCGATTTATATGAAACTTGAAACAATAATGCCGGAGAGATTTGTGATTATAACGAATTCATAGTTTGTGTTGAAACTGTCCACCATTAGCTGCTACACACTCACGCAGACGGCCACGCCATTGTTTGACTGACGCGTCAATGACGCGCTGGTCCAGCTTTTCCCACTCATTCACGATGCGCTGTTATGATTAAACGAGCAGCGGTGCAATACCATGTGCCTACGACGATAAAAGTTTCATGCAAATCAATTGACAATTGGTTGCGTAATAATGATTATTCTACTGTTTCCGATTTTCCTGAATCACCGTGCATACTACCACCTATTTTATTTCTTATTTCACGCTAACCTTTTACGTGCATTGTTTTGGGCTACGCATTGACTGTCCATTTGCAAGCAATCAATAGTATATTATATACTGGGTCTACTTACCGCTGAAAGTTCTCGTCGATGTTTCCTCTCGAGTCGAACTCGAGCAGATCCGTGCTGAGCGCCAGCGTGGCGTTCTCGAGCTGCTGATAAGCCTTGATAATCCTCGTCTGCACGTCCTGTAAGCAGCGATACTTCTAGACAGTGCTTTTCGCAGGATTTTTTCCCGGGGAGGGGGTGTAAAATTATTCAGGGGGGGGTGTAATTTCAGTTACTCTTCTTTTCCGCAGTACAGTTCTTATCCTCATTACAGATCTCACGACCGGGGGGGGAGGAGTGCCTGCAGAAATTTTTTGCCAACCTTGTCCATTACCTACCTTTTCACCCAAGGGAGCAGCATTAAAAAAAATTCAAATCCTAATGCCTCCCGTACGCGGCTGTATTACACCCCCCCTGGGGGGTCAGCCGTTGGGGGAGTGTCCAGAAAAAAGCTGAGGGGGTTAAACCCCCCCCAGGGAGGGTCTGCGAAATTCCCTGCTTCTAGCTTCTAGCCGACCTCATTGCAAATGATTTAACCCCCATTGAATCCAATCAAATTCAATCAAATTAATTTCAAGCCAAATGAGGATTTCACCACGGAAGAAAACACATCGAGACTTTGGACCGCTAGCTCAAATTGTACACTCTAACAGCAATAAATCCGTTATAAATATTGAATACTTGAAGTCAAATGATGATAAACCACTTCTCTCAGTAGGTCAGTAGGGACGTGTCACCTTGAAATTTCACACTTCATTTAAAATAAATGCTTTAGCTAATCTTTGAAAGCTTATTACCACTGATGAAAGATAAATGATGAATGAAAGTCCCACAAAAAACATGAATTAATATATTTTTAGCTATTATACCAATGACCTCGTCGACGAATTGTCAGAAGGTGGAAGGGCTGGTTCGCGAAAAAAATATCGTTAGTCACAGCCGCAACAACAAGAATGTGTAAACTCTTCATTTATTTAAAGAAAAAAACAATTTTCCTAATTCCACAATAAGCCTGAGAAGAATATGAAGTGAGACATAGCCAGCAAAGATGGAGGATGTGCAGAGATTAGAGAGAACAGAGAGAATGATGGTGAGATGGATGTGTCGAGTACCATTGAAGGAGAAGACTTAGTGTCGAAGCATTTGAGAAAATGACTAGGTGTCGTGTGTGTAACAGACATGATGAGAAAGGGGAGACTGAGGTGGTTTGGCCATGTGAACGTATGAATAAGAAAGATTGGATGGGCTATCAGCATGTAGATATTAATATGGAAAGAAAATTTAGGAAGGGGAGAGGAAAGAAAACATGGAGGGGGGCAGTAGAGAGCGTTATGAAAGAACGAGGCATGAACAGAGATGACAAAGAATCGAGAGGTGTGCAGAGTCTCATCGTGGGAAACGTCCAACCTGTGCTAGCACGTAAAAGTGGATGTAAAATGTAAAACGTAAATGATGATATGAAGAAGCCTGCCTGCATGGCGGCCCGGTAGCGCCCGTAGAGGGCCGAGAGGACCCCAAGCATGGCCGAGGAGCGGTTGGTCTTCAGGGCGTCGAGGTGGCGCGTAATGTTCTGGTCGTACTGACTCATGTTGGACGCGTAGCGGATGATGCCGAGAGAGTCGAGCACAGAGTCGCTGAATACCTGCACCGGTGCGACTTAAGGGTAGAGTTACGCGTTTTATACGTAATAATCGTACATTGCATCTTTTCAGTCGTATATAAATATAAACCAACATGAAAATTATAACCACCATATATATATAAGCGTCTTACTCGCTCGTGGGAACATCGACGTTCGGAACAGGCTAGCGATGAACAAATTCGCTTGAAAGGTAGCGTTACATAATGTGTTGAATGTCGGATTGCCAGCCATATACCGAACACGCGCGTTTCAGGAAGAAGGTCCGGAACATGCGTATTCGGAACATGTCGACGATGAATACGGAAAAATCGTACATCTTTCCAGACGCGTTCTCATGAACCACCATGAATATTATAGCCACCATATAACCGTCCTATGGGAACAAGCTTGTGGGACCATCCATGATTGAAGTACACTGACGATTAACACGGAAGAATCGTAAGTTGCACCCTCATCTTTGGAATTCGAGAACATGACTGGGAATCGGACATTGAACACTTACAAGTAGTGTAGCTCTGCCTTAAGTCGTTGTCAATTATTGTATGACAAAAAAATTAGAAAGTCATAAAGTCAAAATAGTGATGTTAAGACAAAGTTGCAACTACTTTTCTTAGGTTTTCTGACTGGCCATGGTGAACCAAGCCTCTGCTAGCGCAAGTAGCCTATCTTGAATTCTCAAAAATTCTAAATGAACTGTGAGAATTGAATTGATTGAATCTGATTGAATTGTGTGTGATATAAGTCTACATGTATTTTGTAGAGAAATAGAATTTAACAGTCATCGCGTCTAAATGTATGCGAGCAGGAATGCCTTTCACTTCTACTTACATAATTTTTTCATTCAACAGCACGTGAACCCGCCCCATTTCACATCAATGTTTCCAATATTTATAAAAATGAAATAACCAAAAATAATAAGACTACAGTATCGGCCAAATTCAATGTAACTACAGAAATAAACTCTAACCACAACTTTCTGGTAACTATCCGATACCACTTGCATCTATGACTTCTTTGACACCTTCTACATTCAACAATATGAAGAATGTCAAGAATAGAACAAATATTCACAAATACCGGCAGTGGAAACAAGAATGCTTTCTTGTAGATCTCCTGGATATTGTCATCAATCTCGGCGAGCTTCCTCAGATACTGCTGGAGGTCGTTGAGAAAGATGTCGTTGGTCATCTTGCGCGAGATCTGAAGGAGGAACATGGCGTCCGAGCCGAAGTGCTTGCACAGCATCTTCTTCGTCATTCCCGACGAAGAGTTGAGGAAGTCATACAATGGACCCAGCAGATAGTCCGCGCTGGCGATGCTCTCTGTCTGCGAAGCGAATGGATAGCGGATGCCAATCGCTTCCAGATAGCTCTTCCTCGCGATGTCCATGTGCACTCTGAAGAGACTGTATGATGTTTCGCCGCTGACGTCATTCAGATTCACCTTAGAGCATCCGCACGGCGCCTGGCAGTCTACCAAGGGATCTTTTTCCTTCGCCGGGATCCTCATGTTGCTTATACGGACTTCTTCGTAGAAACTTTCCAGACCGTCGAGAGACTGTAATTTTTCGCTCCACGATGTCGCGTTCAGATACATGGCAGATAGATTGTGTGAAAAGTTGCTAAGTTTGTCCTGCCATTCGTCGACGGTTGAATTTATCTTCTGATAGCACTTGACGTATTGTAGCTTATCCTCGCAGACTCCCGTCTTTGAAAACAAAATCTGCAACGTGTCCTGGTACGCCGATTTCCAGCTTGTCATTTGGGCGAGAAAGTCGTTCGCCGCATTTCTGGCGTTCACAAGGGAGGCGTAGCGGTTGAAGAGATACGTGTATTGCTTCTCCGAGCACGCCATGTACGACTCGAGTGGCTTCTCGGTCGTTCTGCAAGCATTCGCAGAAGTCGTTTCCTCCGTCACGGGCGTCATCCAGTCTTCTGTAATACAGTCGCTCAGCATCTTACGTAGCGGGCTTTTGGTAACAGCTTCCTGCTCCTGTAGGTAGAAAAATATGCGAAGTTCATAGACCATGTTGATAAAGGCCCTGTTGCTGCGTTGATAGATGTCAGGGGTTTGTGACGTCTTATCTGGCTCCTGCGTCTTGCAGACTACTATCTTTTCGAGGAACGTCGTGTTAATGGTCGCAAAGTCGGCTTCGACTACCGCGTAGTCTTCCACCAGGTCGTGGCTGACGTTGTAGCGCTGCATGGCGTAGACACTGTCGCTCAGCAGTCGTCCGCTCTCGCGTATCGTCGCGTTGTAAGTAGCTGACGCTTTGATGACGTCACTGACGAGCTCAAAGTTTCTCTTCGCCGTGTCAAAGTAGTCGGACACGTTGACACGCTGGCTGACTTCACGCGCCACCTGGTGTGAGGAAACAGTTAAGCCAAAAAGCAATTTTGTTGGCTTAATTAAGTGACTTTTTGTAAAGTGTAAAGCGTTTAGTTGTTGTTGTTGTTGTTTATTTATTACAAGGAAAATGTGATGCCCCATTTCACCAGCTGATGGTCGCTGGTGGTGGCTTCACCGTATCTGGTAGACGTCGTAGGAACACTTGTGGCTGACGAATTTAAGCGACCCTTGCCAAAGGGTGCACGTAGTGACTAAATCTTTGCCGCGGCCGGGATTCGAATCGGCAGCTGCCGCACTCGTAATCCGAGACCGCGACGTAGACTATTCGGCCACAACGCTTCGTCCTGCGCCATGGTGGCAGCAGGGGCAGGGCTTCCGGGCAGAGTTTAATGTCATATCCGGGACTGTTCATTGCTGTGCTATATTATCAAAAATAACCGTGTATAGTTGTTGGTTTTGTGGATTTTTTGTTGTTGTTGAACGATACACAGCGATACACGAGAGATATTTTAGTGCTGGGCAATGATATTATATGATGTAGTCGTTTGTTTTGCCAAGTCAGTTTTGCGACAACACCCAGGGGCAGCTTGGGAACCTGCCCCAATAATCAATTCCCATTGCGCCGGTAGTCCTTTATCGCTAGACCGCTTCAACTGGTCATTTAACAATTCTTGAGGGATTCTCCATCCCTCCAGAAGGGCTGAGATGGGTCTGGATGTGTAGGTCTACTTGTAAGATTAATTCAAATTCAAACTGATTACAATGGCTGTAAATGGCACACAAAAAGGACTTCGTGTGTTTGAACATTTATTTGAACATTTATCTGCAAACCTGTAGAAAGTGAAACCTAGAATTCTTAAATTTAATTGCCATTTGATGCAAATACCCACACATACATTTTTTGATTCGATCATAGAATGAAATATGAATCCTGAGAAATAACACATTTTAAGGAAATAATTTCTTCATCAAAACTTATACTTAATTCAACATTATCACTAATCAATAGAATCATAATAATGCAGCAATTGAACGCAAATTATTACGATGCGTTTTTGTCACTACTAATGTCAATAATCGGGTTAAAGTCTGTTTTTTCATCAAGGGAGGTCCTTCAAGATCCTCCGTAGCCATGTGCCATCATAATAATTACGTTTCCTTCAAGGACCCCCTGCAAGCCGTGGAACAAAGAATTGGCCTGCAGCCCAGAGTTCCCGGGCGAGTAAAAGGCGACTAAATAAGGTGGAACTCTCTGCCGGCTCTCTCGCACAGAATCTGAATGTAACAGTCTTCGTTACAGCACATTGCCCTTAAACTAAAAATCTCTTTCTGCCTGCCTGCCTAGCCCTTGACCTCGTCGATCGTGGGGGCGCCATGAGCAACAGCAATGACCATCTGTCTCCATCTTTGACGGTCTTAGGATATTGTGTGGAGCTCGTAAACTGACAATCCTGTCCAATCGGTCCGATTTTTCAGCCATGTTGTGCGAGGTCTTCCTCTGCCGCGTTTATCTTCCACCGCCCCCTGTAGGATCGTGATTGCGAGGCCGCTAGCTCTGTTGGTGTGACCGTACAGCTGCATCTTCTGCCTTCACACCGATGATATAAGAGATTCATGTTATCCTATAATCTGAGTTATTTCCATCAATTTTCTCTCTCTTCAAGGGTTGACTAATACTACGGAAACATTTCTTGCCTGATAGTTATCCTCGAGCCGCTCCTTGTAGGCGGGGTTGTTGATGGACATCTGGACGAAGTTGAGTGTGGCGAGATGGGCGTAGGAGAGCTCTGGCTCGTACATGACCATCTGACACGGACCGAGGCACGCGCACCCGTCGCTGTCCAGCTTCGTTAGGTCCACTGACAATTGAAGGGCTTAGTGTATGCACGACATTAGTCACAAAAACACAAATTGAGTAAAACTGATTTAAAGATTTAAAAGGCATATACATACGTAAGCTTACTGAAGTAATTTGAGACAAGCAGTGCTAAACTTACAAGTGAAAACGTTTACATGCTTGTCGAGTCATTCGTAGATACTGTAGTTACATTTATCCTCTGATGGCACTTGTAGACTATATTTAAGCATGAAGAGACTGAATTCATAGTTTTTGTGATAGACCTTGACAAGTGTAACAAATTGATAGGCATAACAGTAGTTGCTACATGTATCTCCTAGTCCAATCGCCATCACAATTCAAAATGTTCTAAAGCTCAAATTGTAAGAATTTAAGCCGGTTTTAGGCTTAAACCATTTTACTCCATTTGAATGGTAGACTACTTGCACTACACCCTTTAATTCGAAACTCCAAAATAAGCCTCAAGTGTGCTATCGGGGCAATTTTCGGATGTAGACCTAAATAGAGTTTGGTCGAATTAACATTACAGAGCCTAAAAAATTCTCCACTAGATATAAATTAGTGCTAGAAGGCCAGCTATATGTAGTCTATATCTTTCTGGATTAAAGCACCGATAGTTCACCTCTCAGACTTCTCTTTATCGTACTCAGATAAAAATTTAATATATAATTTTTTTTTAGAATACTAGGTCTCATCCCTCTATCAAAACCGCTTCTATTTCTTATCACTTGAGTCCTTTATGAAAGATGCAATTAAGACAAGGACCTTGTGAACGTATACCTAATCATTTTTCTAGGATTTTATTACGACGTTCTTTACACTAATATATTCTATGAAGCCTCTTTGAATTCATCGTTATATATTTTATTATTATATACTTCATTGCCATTGGTCTCTGAATAATTAATTTAACAGATTATCGACCATCAAAGTAAACTTTTTTATTTGCAAATGCAAAGAGTGATGTGACAAACCTTTCTGAAGTAATTCAAAAGCTCTGGACATGTTGCAGATCTCTGCAAAATGTATTATAAAAAATATTGTAAGAATATAACAGAAATGCAAAAATTAATCTAAGAACAAAATTATATGGCACTCATATGTTAACTTGCAGTAGGAATTAGAAATTAACAGCAGAAAAAGTTTATGTGTGTGCAGATTTGGATTTTCTCTGCCCAGCGTAATCAATACAATACTTTTCTACGCAAAAACCTATACCAAATAACGCTAGTTAGTTGGTAACTACCAAACTATATGGACATCTGAAAACGTTATAGTTCCCCGTGTGTGTTTTTGTGTTATCGTGTCGTCGTGTCGCGACGGTGTCCGCACACCGTTTGAAGTGCGCATGCGCGGCTTCGCCGGCTTGTGTTATGGTGAAGTCACCATATTTAAAACTCGTAAGTGCCACAGGATGGGCCTACAGCTTGACGATTAATAATTTTTACTTTCGCGTCCAGGAACGTTTACACAGATAAGTGGGTCCGCTTAATTCATATCGTCGAGAATTGAATGATTAGGCCTGTCTTGTGAATAAGTTGCCCTATCAAGCTGTTAATACTAGTAGGCCTAGTTATTTGGTCCAGTCCAACGTTTTTTATTTATGGAGCTTTTCATAACCACACATTTGTTTCAGAAATATTCCACTTTTAATTCTTTCATTCGATAGGTGAACTGTAGTTGTTCCGACTGCATGCCATGATATTGGATTGTGTGTGCAGCGCCCTTGTGATCGCTTCGGTCATGTTAGACACCAGTAAAAGTTATCCAAATATGATTAATTATTACTATTTGTTTTTATTAACACCAGCCACCAGGGCTGAATCGTGATCACTGACTTAACCTGTTATATACACTGTTCCTTTCAAGGTCTATAGTAGTTTCCCGCACCTACAATTCAAGCAAATGATGTTTTTTCTATCTCCGATTGCATGACATATTTTTGGTGTGTTACAAGTGCGGTATACATACATACATACATGCATACTGACCGACAGGGCCCTTGCTCGGTTCAGGCATGTAGACGTCTCTGCAGCCGAACAGCCTGGAGATGTCGTCGACGACGCACTGGGCAAGGCACTGGGACCGCGGGGGAGCGTGACGCGTACACGTACCGTAGGGCGGCTCGAGGCGGCTGTAGACCTTGCGGCGGATAGCCACGAGGGTGTGCGTGCCAGGGGCCACGGCGAACCCGATGTCCTTTACCAGGGGGACCTCGTCTGGGTCGTGGAGCAGAATCTGCGGGCGAGCAGGGCGCGGGTGGGGCGGGCGAAAAAATGTGATTCAAAAAAATGAAAACGAATGCGAGTAAAAAGATGCTATGAAACCATGGCGTTACAAATCCTTCCACAAGGCTGCTAAGCACACAAGTTTCGCTAGCTGCTAACCCCGTGCCAGATAATTATTTATTTGGTGGACGTCAGGAAGGGCATCTGGCCTAAAAATCCAGCTCCAGCAGTCCTCACCAGGATGCAAAACGTTTTTAACGTGTGTGAAAACATGGACATTAACATACTAGACTATGTACAAAACGACAAAGAAACATTTACATGCAGACAACAAAAGGTTAGTTAATGCGAGCGAAATATATCAATTGGTTGAAATGGAGCACTGTGACGTGACATAAATCGCGATAACATTTTGACTAAACATCCATTCTATAAACTACTTCTAGTGTGGATGGATAGTACTAATTTTATAGCGATTCAAGTTCACCCCCCCCCCCCCACTTCCCCGTATATTTACCATAAAAGTTAGTCTCATCCATTTTTCACCAATTTGTTATAGGTCTAAAATCGCATTATGTACTGTATTTTGTAAATAATTCAATTTAAAAACAACTCAGGTTACGGTAAATCTTATAATTTATATCGTCACTTTGGAAATTCTGTATCGCTTAGATTGCAGCGGAGGTTTGGTGAAATCGACCGAAACTGATGCAGATGTGTGTATTTCAACAGTCGTAGAAGCAGTTTTTCAGAAAAAGTTTGTGGCATTTTGCAAGCGCTTACCACAATAAGGGAGCACTGTCATTGTTGAAGCCGCAGTTTGAGAGCTCGCCGCATTTATATAGAACTTTATTCGACACAAAGGCAGCAGTAAACATACAGTGTATAACAATACCGCCGTGTACAGAATCCAAGACAGTTCAGACTATAAGCTCAATATTAAAGAGATTAGAAAAAAGCAAACTAATTACGCCAGGCTACCAGACAGTGCTGACCTCGGCAAATAAAACGCTAAACAATGTTCTTATCAAATGACTCGGACTAAATGACAACAAATTAAAAAATTTATGACCATTTAGTCCTTTCTATTTTCTTATTTATGTAGGCGTACCTTAACTCCAGCCTCGTGTTCGGGTCCACTCATGTACTCATACTGCAAACGCATTCACAATGCGCAAACTAAGCAAAGCGTATTTAGCAACTTTTGTGCAACAATGTATATGTATTAACTGTTCTTGCACGCTATTTTACTGACAGAAGTTGAATCATACCCCTGAAAATTCAAATCACATTTTTCTCAATATTAGGCACCTTTTCGGTCATGATTTGTTTCTGCACTCAGCCTGGACCAGAAAGACTTGCGAACGTAATTTATTCTCATAACCGAAAGTTGTTCAACAACAATAATTGAAAGCACAAAATAGAGAAACAGAAATGCTTTATAAAACAGAAGATCAGTGAGAACGCTGCAGCGCGCGAATAATCACCCCTGCAGACTGAGTTATAAAGAGCGTAGGTCTGCAGCCCAGAGCTCCCCGGGCTAGTCGTAAAAGGCGACTAAAGAAGGGGGAGCGGATCATTGCTTGTGAAGCCGAGGCCTAGGCACTGAATCGAACTGTAATAGTCTTCCTTACTACACACGATCCTTAAACTTGCACCAAATAGCCTGGAGTTCTCTGGGCGAGTCATGAATGGCAACTAAAGAATAAACTCGCTGCAATCACCAACGCTGCAGATCGCGTCGTTCAGTGACGTTGCACCAAAAAATTCCGATCGTGATCTTATCTAACTGAGGTTTCATAAAAAAACTGCGTGCGGCTATTGCATCGTCCACCATCACAGACGCTCGAACCTGTTCGATGTTGAGCGAGAGACTGAGCGCGAAGCCCGCCCCCGCCCTAACGACGTTCAGCCCCCCCCCCTCGTCCTTCCTGTTGTTGAACGTGTAGCACACTCCAAAGTCCGTCATCGTCGTCGTGAAGTTCGTCTCGATGTTACAATGCAAGCCCTGCCACGTACACCTGCAGCAGCAGTGTAATATTACACTCCATGCCCTGTCACGTACACCAGCAGCAGCAGCAGTATAATACTACACTCCATGCCCTGTCACGTACACCAGCAGCAGTAGTATAATGTTACACTCCATGCCCTGTCACATACACATGAAGCAGCAGGGCAACAAGCGAGATAATCAGAGATAGGCGTAGTTTGGGTAAATGAGGTTTTCTGCTAATTGTACGTTTAATTTGTAATGAGAAAGCGTAGCATAATGCATGAAAATCGACTATAATGACGTAGGCCTACGCAGGGGCGGCGCCACGATTTTGAAAGTGGTGGGTACAAAAATATGCGAGCGAAGTGAGCAAGAATTTTTTTGGGTACCGGGTACCCACCACTTTTTTTAAAGTGGTGGGTACAAACTTTATGTACCTACCAGTTTCTAGATTCTAGAAAGCGGTGGGTAAATTTGTAATTCTTTTGTAAATAAGTTGTTATTATTGGTGGATATATCACAGTTCAGAACAGATCAGTTCAGTTCAGAACAGTTCAGTTCAGCACTGAACAGTTCAGTTCAGAACAGTTCAGTTCAGTTCAGAAAAAGAACAGTGCAGCTCAGAACAGTTCAGTTCAGAACAGAACGGTTTAGTTCAGAACAGAGCAGTTCAGTTCTGAGGCATCGACAAGCATAAAAATAGCAAAAGGTATCGAAAAACTGAGGCATTAAGCAATCCTTGGGGTAACATTGTTGTTGGCTAGAACACTTGGCGCAAACGGGCACAAGCAGCACGTCAATAACGTAATCGGCCACGCATCAAGCGGCACGCCGCATTGGTTGTACCCACACTTGTACAGTGTACGACCTTGTACCCACCACTATTTAAAGGTGGTGGTGATATGTGCCCATCACTTTTTAAAAGTAGTGGGGATATATCCCCACAACTTTGTATGGTGGCGCCGCTCCTGGGCCCACGCGGATTTTAAAGGCCGTGTTTTTTTAGATTTTTGAAAGACTTCAGCACACAAATAAAATTCTAGCAAAAATCATCCTAAATGATCAAAAGTCTTTTGCTCATAATGTGGATAATTGCTTGAAACTTCAGTTTGCATAATAGAATTTCTTTTTGCCTTCGGCACTGCGTTCCCGAGGGACTTACAAAGGAAACAAAATGGTTCTGTTCAATCACTTCAAAATAAAATTTAACAAAGAATCGGTTGTTACATTTTAAGAAAAAAGAAAAAGCACAACTTGGAGCAACATTTTACCCGTAGATGAAGTCGCCTTTTTGATGAGCCGTACTCAGAACAAACTCAGTCCTATCGTGCTCATCCACGTTTATTTCTTCCATAGCTGTGCAAATCACAAAATACAATGATATTGTTAAGTCGCTAACAAAATATGAGATCGATAGGCTAACAGTACATCATTGATATACTGTTAGTGTAAGTATATCAATGATATTTTGTTAGCGATTTTAGTGAGACATGAAATTTTTGCATGCATGCAACTTTGGCGAATTCGGCAAATTTTCTAAAATTACATGAGACAAAAATTAAGCTGCAGAAACTATTGGGCAGTTCTGAAAAACGTGGAGCAAAATTTTTGAGAGCCAAAACTGATAAAATTACATATTGCTAAAATTTCATGCTTTACACTACGTACATGGTTAATCTTAAGGAAGCAATAGGCTGCCAGTATCATTGTGATCAGATACCATTGTGATATTTTAGGCAGAGGGAGGCGGATCTTCTATTTAGTAAGTGCCAAAATCTTGGCAAGACTTCATTGTCATTTGTATTATTTGTGCCTGTCAAGAAATAATTTTCAACTATTAAATTAGAACAATTATGCTGAACCTATAGTGAGGCGCTGTGGTGTAGTGGTTAAGGCATCGGACTTCGAATCCAGAGGACCAGGGATCAAGTCCCCGCGCCGGCAACTATAAAATCATGCGTTACAGGCCCTTCAGCAAGGCTGTTAAACACACACGTAACGCTAGCTGCTAACCTCGTGTCAGATAATTATTTATTTGTTTGGCGTCAGGAAGGGCATCCACCTGTAAAAACTCCGCTCCAGCAGTCCTGATGACGGCGGGCGAAAACGTTGTAAACCTGTGTGAAAGCATGGACATTAACAGATTGCACGATAAAAAGAAGGTTAGTTTAAAAAAATTTATTACTAGCACTATGATATTACTTACCGGCGGCAGGCAAAATAGAGGGGTTGTTGTAGTCTCTGCGGTACACGCCGTCGATATAAGGGTACAGCCCTCTGCTAACCACTTCTGACAATCTGAAAGTGAAACGAAAAGAATTCAGATGCTACTTACATAAAGTGTTATTCAAGATTTGTATATAGATTTCGTATTAAAACTTTTCTAAGGTCACGCATGTTACGCTACCATAGCGCAATTCGTATAGAAGAGCAAGAACCGAGAACTTTTTGTGGGAGTGGCCTAAACCTCTATTGGGGAGATCAGTTCTAAGTTTCATGCCCTCAGTGTTAAAGGCTATCAGGGTATGTGCAAATGTTTTTCCAGTTCTCCAAAAAGTTGCCTTTCGGCAATTGTTGACGGTCCGTTGACCCTTCTTTCTTCGATCCTAAGTTTTTAGTTAAGGAAACCGCTGGAGAGCAAAATGGCATACAGATAATATTACAAATTACAACAGGGGTGAATCATCTCTATTAGGTTAAAAAATCATCCCCTAGCGGGGTATAAAGTTAGGGGGAGGGTGACCATCTGCACTTGGAAGAGGAAAACTCTCCAGCGGAGGTGTTCAATATAAATTCCAGCAGATCATTCAGGTTTAGTAGGCCTAGTTAAATGCCAGCATAAAATAGAATTTAAATTGTACGCCTGATTTTAAACGGGCAGACGTAGTATTACGCGCGAAAATCGACCACGGTATCGTTGACCGACGAGGCTATCTTCAAAAGCTGAGCAGTTGCACTACGCCTGTTTTTGAAAGAATACTAGGTGTAACGCTACGCATGCTTTATCAGGGCTAAACTCTGCCAGTCAACACCTGAAGTTGTTGTAGTTGCAGATGGTGACGGCCGGGAACTGGACGTGGTCCTTGTAGACGACCTGCACGTTCACGTTGGACGGGTACTGGAAGTAGGTACAGACGCGCGTGATGGCCTGGTACCCGAACAGGATGAAGGCAGTCAGCACGCACACTAACCAGATCAACCTACAGATTCACGGGCAGTGGGTGTACAAACTTACGAACGAGATACAAAATAATAACAATGATTGTGTCATTTTAGTATTTGTATACTCTGCTTTTTAATATTATTGTGTACATGTAGGTCCTACTCTGCTTTTTGAAGCAGTAGTAGATTTGGTTGCAATTCATTATAGAGCAAAATACTGTATTTGATTGTAAATTGTGTATTTTATGAGCTATTTGTATGCTATTGTTAGTTGTACATGCATTTGTGATAATTCTTTAAATTTAACGGAATACAAGAATAGGCATATATGATTATGTAAGATATCTATTTGTGTAGTATACTATTTATGCAATTATTAGGCTAATGGTTATATCTATACAAGCAAAGCAATCCTGTTCCTCAATATTCAGTCAGAACACAACTAATGCAGAATACAAAGCTTCATCAAAATAAGTAAGAAGCCTACAAGTAGCCTACTAACTCAGATACAGACAACGTAATTCAATAGCTCATCCCAATTGATGTTATAAAGACAAACTAAACCACTATGTGAGACATTGGGCCATTTCAAGTCCACGGTGTAACGATTAAGTTGGAGTTGAGTTAACGTTTGACAAGTTAGATTCACATTCATATTCGCATTCTGGATAATATTATGATTTCAAAACAGACAGAAAACGGCAAAAATGTGAGTATGAATGTGTATCTAACGTGGTAAACGCTAACTCAACTCTAAGTCAATCCTAACACCGTGGACTTGAAATGACCCATTGTACAATATGCAGCATAGTAAAGAAAACCTTCTGATGGTGAAGCTACGCTCCATGAAAACATATTTGATTCCATGCAGCGTCGTGTTCCGCGTGAAATGTCTCCAGTTCTTCATCTCCATCCAGTCCTCCTCCATCGTTTTCTCTTCTTCTTTCTCCGCCACCTTAACATCGTCGCCTTCTTGCCCTCCGCCATCTTGAACGTCGTCATTTTGCGCTCCACTCTCCTTGGCGCGCGTGCTTTGTCCGGTTCGTTCCTTTGTCGAGGAATTCGAAACCCAGACTTCCTTTTGTCCGGAATGCTTTGTTTGCAGGGTAGCGTGTGCGCATGGCTGCTCAGGACGTCCTCCGCTGATCGCAAAGATGCTGTAGCTCGGCGGTTCCTCCGAGTCCAGAGGCGAAGGATCGTCGCAAATATCAACGAATTCCTTGTCCTGTGACGTCATTTCCTCAGCTGCATCGCGGTATTTGTTGTTTTCAGCGAAACTGCGTCTAATTTCCTCGTATTTCGGTATTTTGACTTGAAGATAGGTTTCGGCATCTTCGGATCTGGCGGTGCTGTTTGTTCGTACGAATTCGTAGTAGGCGCTGTCGAAGTATTTCGCCGTTACGGCTGCAGACCCGCTGGTTTCATTTATCTGCGTTCTCTCTGTAGTGTCAGCGGCAATACGCTGAAGTCCAGGTTTGTACCCTAATGAAGAATTGATCCCCTTTGAGATGCAGCTGGACTGTTGCGCGCCTTGGTTCACTATTCCCTCTGGATTGACAGAACTTCGCCTTCTAGTTCTCGGAGGCACGAGAAGCGCTCCAGGGGACTGGTTTACCGAAATGGGAACATCCACGTTGAACGTTGGCACGTCAAGAGTTTCTTGATTCATATCCGATCCAGCTTGAACACCAGTATCCATGGTGTTCACGTCTCCGTATGAGAGAACTGTGATTCGCACGCTGCTGATACTATTCGAATCGGATCGCAGATTGTTCGCCGAGACATTGAGCTTAAGAGCGTCAGACATGACACGCTCAGTCACACTGGTCACTGCTCGTCACTGTACTAACACAATCTAGTGTTATGAAGGACACGAGGTGGCGCGTGAAATTAGACGGTAATTAGCAGGCCTATACGACATAGGCAGGCGCATGACGTAGTACGCTCTTGCTTGCCAGCCTCACTCGGCGCACGTTTTGGAAATAAGCAGCGCATCTCTTATTCAGCTACCGCACGATCTTGAAGATGCACGATCATGTAGCCTATAACAGCTGAGTGTAGGCCACACTATAGTATACGCAAATGCGCCCCTTCTTATATGTTAGGCTATGTTATAGGTGGGCATTTCATACAGCCATACTCCCACACTCAAAAATTAGCGCGCAACTCTTTCGAATTTATCAAAATTGCATAAAATTGTAATGTACTGTAGTTCACGGTTAAAGTGTTACAAGCTGCTATACAGTACAATATACAACGTAGAGTCTACATTGTACATAGCCACGCCATAACCATTACCATAATGTGATTTGATGGTGTGATGTGATGTGATGTGAAAATAAGATGATAGTGATTAAAGTGCTCAGATGATGCATCCGGACAGACGTATAACAGACACGTACGTGTAGGCTAGTGAGTGATACCCCTGCAAGCTGGGGAACAAAGAATTGACTTGCAGCCCAGAGCTCCCAGGAGGCGTCGTCAAGGGCGACTAAAGAGGGGGTAGCGTTCTGTGCGTGGCCCTAGGCACAGAATCGGACTGAAGCAGTCTTCGTTACTACACACAATCCTTGAACTCCCAAAACAAACCACCGCCATCGAGTGTGACATGAGTCACACGACGTGAGGCGGAAACTTAATTAAGGGTCAGGACTCAGGAACTTTACAAAGATTAATCGGAGGCTGTGGCGAAGTAGTGTTGTAGTATTGTTAGGATCGTAGCGTAGGATTAATTAACCCGTTTTCAACGAATGAGTTGAACGACTTTATTATTCAAAACGCAATACAATATTTTTGAAGGCAAACGATACTGATTGGCCAAACTCGCGGATCAGCCTAAAGGATTATGTTGAAGATTTTGATGGAGTGGCGGCAGGGATTATGTGCACTGTGCAGCGCCGAGACCAATCCATTCGTCGAGACACAGAGAAAAATAAAGATCACTCAATCTCGAAATTAACATTTCACAGGAATTGCGAAGTCCATAATCATGAAAGGATGTTTTGGAAAGAGAAGTGTGAAGTCTACGAGATGTGACGTGGAGACAATACCATTCTTTAAAATAGCCCAGATTATGAGCGCAGATTTAAAATTATAACAATATATGACAATTATACGTTTTTCAGATGTCTCAACACAAGCACCGTCAAAACTAAGAAGTTGTGACTAGTTCTCGTCACGAAACCGTCTACAGATGTTAAACTTAAATGCAAGAGCGTAAGTTTGGATCATTACCTCGGGCCTTCACGTCACGATTTCATCGATGCAGCTGATGACATTTCTGCAGAAGAAAGCGATCAACTACGCTAAACTAGCAATAAGATAAGACGCGAGTGTCGGCAATAAAGGTTAGCGAATGATTGTTCTACAGTTTTGATGTTGACGCAAGCACTCGTGTTACGTGGAGCACAGGAGTGCGGATTCGAAAAGGACTGTCGACATTTGGTTTTTAGAAGAAATGACGCACGATTGCGTGGGAATGCCTTGGTACTCAGCACAGCTGCGTGTCGTCTCGGCGTGATACTCGACCTGACTCGCGAACATTGTAAATTTAACAAGTTCTGGCAGTAGCGGCACACCATCGATGAAATTATGGAGTTTTGAGATTTACAGCCGACGTAAACGAGATTTGAGTGAACTTCAATTGAGAAACCGAGACACTCGCGGTTACATGAATCCGGAAATGACGATTGAGCACGGCGAAAACTCTGGATGGCCACTCTTGATGCACTTAGTACCATGGCGATGGATGGACTTTTTGCGGGACACTTATCACTTTTTACCGAAGTTGGCAACGCGAACTTAACTACTTTCACGAGTCGGTAACTAGGACTACAAAATGTATGCACGCGGAGTACTTTACAGGTATAATTTAATTTCAAAACCGACAAAAAGCAACGATTGAATTAACGAAGCATCTTGTTTCTATAAGAAACTTTTACGGTTGAACGCGATCACCGAAGCAGCTTCTAAATTGTGCGCCATACAGCACATGAAAATAAAATTTATGTTAAAATGATAAAGTTTGTAACAACAGCAACAGCTTAAGTCAAATTAGAATTCATACCAACTCATTGGCTTTGAAATTCATACAAAACAGGCTTGTATGCAGGTGTACAGCCAATATAATGCTACCCTGTGTGCAGCTTTACAATACAACATACGTATCTATTGATAAAAATACTGAATAGATCTATCATCGATTAGTTTACAGCTAAAGCATTCATGAGAGGTCAAATCACACAACTGCATGCTAAGCAATGACTAAAATAATTCAGATATAAAGCCAGCAACAATCAAAACAAAAGTCTTAATTCATGAATACCGTATATTAAGATCATCCATTCTATTTCTTATCAGATCAAATGTAGTAAGTCTATCATGTCCGTAACATATACATGCATTGCGGCTCGTGTAAAAAAAGCATAAAATACCCATTGGCCTTCTTTCTTTGCAGCATTATGAAGTCATCAGGATAAATTCGTGGATACATCTTGTAGCAGTTAAAAAATACATTTGTACGTACCAGTATTTGCCATTTTTAATGTTTGATTGCTATTGTAGTCACGATCGAATCGCTGTGTCTGAAAATGAGCGACTAGGCTAATAATTATTTCAAATGAAGAAAACTAAGAACGGTTGTACAGTATCAAATATGATTCGATCCGATGCTAAATTTGGTAATGTTTTTCACGCGGTATCACCAGCAACGAGAATTTTTTTTTACGTTTTTCACACTGTCTTTTTCCAGTGCTATAGGACAACAAAAAGACACATCATTTGTGCAATAAGAATTGGCATCAGAATGAAAATTGGCATCAGAAAGAAATCTAAATTTGTAGCGCTATGCCTCAACAAGAGTAATATTATATAAATAATGTATATGAGATGCCTACCTATAGCTTGATATATCTATCAATTATACGAGACATTAGACCACATTTCAGAAATGCGATGGACGACAAACTATTTATAAAAATCATCATTATTCATAATAATTAGTATAATTATAATAATCCACACTGAGATGAAGCTCAAGATCATCATTCAATATAATCAAAAAGGCACACAAACAGCTAAACATAATATAATCACAAAGGAGAAAATCGCGTGCAGCTATCAGATCTGGTAGTAAAAAATTGTATCTGGAAATCATGCCTTCACTCCAATCAATTACTCAAATCACTCCACTTATGTATTACGAAAAATTCCTTTAAAACAAAATCAGCAATAAACAAAAAGAATACTATTTGCAACTCACTATTAGAAGCAAAATATAATAAAGAGCATGATGCATTTTTAAGCAATATGAATTATTTCCCTAAATGACAATTCAAATAAAACGAAACGTTTGCATGAGCATTTCCATGATATCGTAACTGCGAAATAATCATGCTACTGAAAATCCTTTTTCACGAAACCGATCTTGTAGTTTGCATTGAGAGTAAAGAACGGGCAGATCTTATCCTGAATAATATGCAACACGATATTCTCTCCGTCTTGACTTTGAAATACATGTGGGCCTAATTCACACTAGTGGAAGCTTTAGAATTACTCAAATCGTTTGCGACTACACACACTTCAAACAACAAAAGCAACAAAACATTCAATAACAATTACTCACAAAAAATTATTGTCTTCATGACAAGTATAATGATAACGCGCTACAGTCCCAGATCAATCATTTGATTCAATGACTTTCAGCCTATCATATTATCCTCAAATTGGCACTATTAACACCATACTTTAGAGGACAAAAACTTTTGAAATCCTTGATAATGGTGCCATCTTGCGAACGCATTTTTAAAAATCACTCAACTAAGACTTAATTGATCTAGAGCTCGGAAAATTTAAGTTCATCACCGTAACAAAAAACAAGTACTTCAAATCAATCTTTGTAGAGAAAACCAGACGGAAGCTCATCACAGTTAAAGATAATACTCCTTCTTATTCTGCACCTCCGGCTGCTTGGAGCTGCCAGACGCTATCGCGTAGTCGGGGCTGTCAAAGTACTGCGCGTCCTTGGCCTCATACGTCTTGTACTGACGCTTCTGCTTGTAGTAGAAACGCACGAGGAGAAGCACGAGCAGCATGAGCGCAAGGACCGCGAACCCGCCACACACTGAGGCACAGCACGACAGCCAGGGTTAAGTTTAGCGCAGCACGTCAAAAATCAATCAATAAATCAATCAGCCAATGCCAAGGTCGCCGATGACGTCATTATACGCAGAATACGCCTCTAAACCCATGATTATGAGACACTTCTTTAATGATTGTTTAGTAATTACTACTTACAGCCTTACAGCCGTATATTATGACTTATAAAATTGTTAACATTTTGATCTACCATTTATCATTTGCTATATTTTAATTATTTTTCTTTTGTGTTGCTGTATTCTTGTGTGTGTGAACGTTTCGGCTACTCATATGAGTGAAATCAGGCTATTCATTATCATAATTATTCTGATATCTTGAATCAAACACTCCAAGCAACATGATAAATAGCTGGAAAAACAAAAAGGCTGCCTACCTGCGAGGATGATAGCTCCCTCGGTGTTGAGGCCGCCGCCGACGACGTCGTACTCCGGCGTGGTGGTCGGAAGTCGCGAGGGGGGCGTCGGCCGAAACTGAGCGATCTCTGGGGCGTGGGTGTACTCCTCAAACCCGCACATGTCTTCACGAATCTTGTCTAACAAACCCACACATGTCCCCACGAATCTTGTCTAACAACGTCACACATGTTCTCATGAATCATGTCTACTATACCACACGTGCCCACATAAATTTTGTCTAAGTCACACAGACCAAGTGAAAATACTACAGGAAGAAATGTGTATTGAGACCAGCCGTGCCAAAGGTAAAAAATTATGTCAAGAACGAGAGATGCTGGACAAGATGAGACGCTGGATAATCATTTGTTGATGAAGTGATCCAGCGTGGGCATTGGCCAATTTACGAACAAACCTAACTAAGCCTGATTCTCTAAATCAACTGATATACCCCAAAACTTCTCACTCATCTAAAATATTAATTTAGTTTGTCAGATCATTTGGCAAATAAATATTGTGTATAAAATATTACTACAAAACGTAATCTGAAAAGTTACTGGCGTTCGTACAAATTGCGCAGCTTATCACTTTCAGAATGTCACAGATTGGTAATTGCAAAAGAAGAGAACTACATGTAGTATTCCCACCTGCGGGGCTGAGCAGGATGTTGGGACCTCTGGGGTCCTGAAAAACCCTGGCGATGGGGAACTGATTGTCCCACTGCGCGCGGAACAGACAGCCCTTGTAGCCGTCCCCTGGCCGGGTCGTCTCTGAACACAAACTTTTAAATGTTATTCAATGCAGCAATCCCTATGGTAAAATAGCAGTAAGTTTTCCAAGCCTTCGTAACTGTACCAGCAGATTTTCGATTTATTACGACAAAAAAATGTGGCAAACAAATCATGAACGATTTTAGAACAGTGGATTAGATTAATTACTACCGGGCTGGAAAAAATTGAAATTTTAGTTTACACCGGATGCGATTTTATCGTAAAAATGAGACCCAGCGATAATCTTTATCAACTTTTCATTCAAAAACAGTTAAGAGTGATGTAAAAGCTTACAAATACTTATTTGGCCGAAAAATATAGGAATATTCGAGGTAAATGTGCAATTTCTATAGATTAGATATGCAGGTACACTATACAGATGAAAATGGTCAAGACCAAAGCAAAAAATGCTTCGCAAACCTTGACATAAATAGAATGTAAATAATTATTTCAAAAGAATATTACATTGTTAACATACTTCTTTCAAAAATCTAATACACAAATACAGCAAAAGCACAAGAGTAAAGCTTATATTAATACTTTTCAGTATCAATGAGACAATTCTCGATATATTTGCATCACTGGCAGAAATGTTTCTATAAAGCTACTGTCACCGACCGTTTCGTCCAAAGTAGATGTAGCGTGGACTGTCGAGCCTGGAGTCGGAGTTAGGTGGAAGGTCCCAGTGTTTGATCGCTGGTGTGTAGTCATCAACCTGGGCCACGATGACACAATGCAGTTAAATTACATTCATATTAATGTAAGAATTCACTTAGAACAAGCGATGTTGTATATCAACCCATGCTAATGGATATATTACCCTACAGGCATCACAAATGTCAGAATTATAACTTTCTAAAAGCTGCTTAGTGTGATAAAATTAGACTGACTCTCAATAGCGACATTAGTATACCTGTTTTCAATGCTAATTTACTGCTTTAAATATTAAATATTAATTAATTGAATATTCAATTAATTTGATCTTATTTACAATGAATCACAGCATTTATGACTCTATAGTTCTAAAAATTCTATTAAAAATCATCGATCCTGCTTGAAGCATCTGGCCAAGCCTCCCACAAACAGAGAATGCACAGTATGAATGGCGAGAGAACTTACAGCGACAGTCATAGTACTGCCCGCATCCTTTCTCGTTACATGTACAACGTGCTGCTGGCCGTTTGTCAGATCCACGTTCTGTATGTTGGTGTTGATTTCATCTCGGAACCAGCCAACATCTATGATCACCTTGATTCCACCTGCAATACGAAAGTAGGCAGCAAAATAAATACAGACATAATACAGCATATAATTTTAAATATTTAGGCCTATGCCATTCGACTGTTCGATTGAAATTAGCAATCACCGCAATAAGCGAAGCGAGATAAAAATCAAATCTCATTTCAGATTTCATTAAATAAAATACAACCCTAAAAATCAAAGCGCATTATAGTAAATGCAAAAAATCAACTTTAGAATTGAAAGTACATAATATTACTCATAATATGTACTCAGTATTAATAAAATAAACGTAATAAAAATTGATAAGTGCATTAATTTATATGTGCATGGCACAGAAATGCGTATAACAGTATGCTGCATTGAGCATCAACGTGTATTAGTGTAAAATCAGCATAAACATGACATAGCTCCATTATTTATTTTCATGTCAAATATACTAGTACACTAAATAGTCACAGAACTTTAAATTCAAAACAGCCATTCAGTGCGCACTACATTTTTTATACTCTAAACTAATTAAGCACTATTCAGAAAGAACTATCAGACATCAATCAAATTCATTCCGATAACCAGAGTTCAGTTTAGCCCTTACAAAATAGGAGTAGCATTACGCCTGCTGCTTATAAAACAGGAGTAGCCCACTCCTATGCCTTTAAAAAAAGGAGTAGGCCTAGAATAGGCCTATTCCACCATCGTTCACTTTTACAAGTAATCCTACTCCTATCCATTTCTAAACCGAGTAGAGTTTCTAAAAAACATCATTTTTAGAGTACTATCCTACTAAACTTATCCCTGCCGATAACCGACCATTGTTGTTGACTTCAATGGAGATATACTCCGGCCTGTCCCCGTCGCTGCGGATAAACATGAGTTGTCCGTGTTTCTCCTGAGTGGAGAACCCGATGTAGATGTTCTCAGCGTCCGTCGATATGTCGCCGGCGCTCTGGTCGAAGGCGTAGCGAATCATGTAGTCAGGCTGCATCGTTACTCCCATCTCTGCAGCGTAAAGGACACTGGCTCAAATATTAACATATAAATGAGGAATGAACGTATGAATGAGAAAGATTGGGAATTAGCATGCAGATATATTAATGTGAAGGAAAAAATTCAAAGGGGGAGGGGTAAGAAAACATGGAGGGAGATCATATAGAGTGATATGAAGGAGCAAGGGATGAGTAGAGAGATGACAAAGAAAAATTGGGAGTCGTGGGGCGTGTCGTTGTGGAAAACGTCCAACCTGTGCTAGCATGAAAAAGACATGGACATAAAACGTGAATGATGATGATGATTGACATACTGGTAAGTTAAGAAATGCGACAAGCAACGAATATAGACTGCAATGCTTGAACTCAAATATAAGATATCTGCTCAGATCAAATAACATGCCAAAAATCAAAAATTAAATTTGGTTTTTCTCTGATTGGTATAATGGCTGGTCTAAATGGTTGGTCAAAATGGTTGGTCTAAATGGTTGGTCTAAATGGTTGGTCTAAATGGTTGGTCTAAATGGTTGGTCTAAATGTTTGGTTTAAATGTACATCTATGTGACAAACCATGGGGCCTACGTCTGACCAATTTATCCATATACATCGAATACCGATGGCCAATTGTATCGTAGCTAACCAGCTGAACATTGAAAACAATGAAAATTAACTGATATTTACTGATGACACAAATAAACAAATATGGCAAAAACATTAGAAAAGAAGAGTTATTATCTCAAAGCATAAATGGAGATTTTTTTTTTTTTTGTAGTTTAGAAACCATTTGTATGTAGCACAAAGACTATATACAGTCCAGTTCTGTGCGAGAGAGCCGGCACAGAACCGCTCCCCCTTTTTAGTCGCCTCTTACAACTCGCCCGGGGAGCTCTGGGCTGCAAGCCAATTCTTTGATCTCCGGCCTGTAGGGGTTACGGACAATATAGTATATGCTGAAAACAATAAACGTAAGTTACAGACCTCTGCCGCAGTCCCATCCTCTGAAGGGCGTGTAGGCGCAGTCGCACTGATAGCGAGAGTACCACTCAACGCACACACCGTTGTGGTAACATGGGTTGCTCTCACACTTGGGATGACAGCCTGGTATTCAACAATATAACGTCAAAAATCAGTCGAGTATATATAAAAATTTAATCGAACTATATTTTAAAGGGACCATATCATACTGATTAGTAATATTCTTATAACGGCACTCTATTATACAGGGAATCTAAATTTTCACAAAATACAGCACACTGCACTCTACAAACATGCGAAAAAGTTTTTATATTTTTTGCTTTCTTTGGCACTAAAATGGCCTTAGTGTACTGCTGTAGGTGTACAGAAAACACACAAACATGCATAAAACAAACAAAACAAACAAACAAGCATATAAACAATCAAACACACAAAGAAGCAAATAAACAAACAAACAAAGAAGCAAATAAACAAACAAAAAAAAACAAAAAAACTATGAGTCAAACAAAAAGCAAACAAACAAACACACAAACAAGCAAACAAGCAAGTAAATAAACAAAAGAAACAAACGGACAAGCAAATAAACAAACAAACAAGCAAACAAACTAACAAACAAGCCGGACCTGAGAGAACGCCGTAGGTGACTTGTCCGCTCTCGACGATGCCGCGCAGATCCTGCACCACGCCGTTGACGAGCATCGCGCGCACGCACCCCACAAACCCCTCGCTCAGGTCAACCGCCGCGCCTGCGCCACATCACAGGACATATCAGAATAGGATCAAAGACAATGTTCCCTCGAAGCTTATCATCTAAAAGTCATTAAATATGCAAAGTATTAGTCACTTTAGTTATGTTATTACAGTTACTTGCCTATTGATATTTTTCATAATACGAGCAATCATGTAGCTGGGCAGTTCTGTCCTAATGACTGATCTGCGCGACTACCACGAGGAATAAATTTCTCCCTCTGATTGCCCCTATTGCTTCATGACAATGTGTACATTTATTTCAATGCTTATAATTTTCTGCTATTGTTGAAGCAATAAAGATGCCAAAAAATTAAAATTAAAAGTCTCCGAGCGGGCTAAAAAAGTTGTGCGCGCACTTTTTTAGTGCAGCGAATTTTTCTGCACTTTCTGATTTTTTTTCACGCACCTTCATTCATTTAATATTTATATAAAAAGAAGAATAAATTCTTCTTGAATATTAACTTAGTTCTGACAATCCAATAACATTACAAAACATGAAAAAATATTGAAAAAAATGTATGATTTTCAAAATCGCTGTTTGCTATGAATCTGTTCTATCCTACGATTTACTAGTCGACGGCTCATATTTTAGCGCTTGGAGTCCAATTTTTTACGCTCGGCGCCTCTGGTATCTGTGCGCGGCCGCACACGCAGCTTAGAGAAAACATTGATCAAGGAACACTTGTATATGTATCTACTAACAGTAAAATACTTGAAGTTAACAACAGCAATATCAACACACTTTTGTGACACTGCCCACAGGCACCAGCCGCTGTGTAATAGCAAAGCAAACATGATGATTGAGCAATAAGCATTAAGCCATAGTTCAATTCAAGGGGTCTGTGTGATAATCAATTAATCACGTGGAGTGGTTCCAAGCTGAATTATGGCTAGGCCGATGTAACAGTAGTGATTCTCATCAAAGAATTACAATCAGTGACATACAATTACGAAATCAGTGACTATTGACATGTACCAATGCTTTGCAAATGAAGCATCACCAATCAAATCATAATCATGAATAATCACTTTATGCACCCCAGGAAAAGGTGGTTTAAATTCGTCAGCCCTTCAAAAAATCATCCATTAGATAGCACAGTAGCGACACGGTAGTCGGTAGTACAGTAGAGAAGTTGAAGTTAAAGTTGAAGTGAGTGGGTGGTGCAGCTGGGACTAACAGGCATCAAGCACCCTCATGGCTCCCACATACCGATGACGAGCGGACTGTCGAGATTGAGCGCCCTGAACTCCTGGTCAGTGGGCTCATCGAGGAAGATCGGCGCCTGCAGGTCGATCCTCAGCTGCGCTTGCTTGCGGTTGCGCTCCACGTGCACCGTGTGCCAGTTGTTGTCGTTAAGCGGGTACGCAGTCATTTTCTCCAGCGTCTGGATGCCGTTACCAACATTGAACCGAAACTGGATGATGTTTCCGACTGGAAGAAAAATAGAATTTTTTATTTGAAAAATCTCTTGTCATAAAGGAAGTAATTTATGATATAAAACCAGGAAGAAAAGATTGTCATGCGCAAACATAAGACCATCAAATAATTAAAATAATTAAGATACTGTCTTTTGAATCATGCATGCCAATGCATATTATAACTACATATTGAAATAATCCACACACTTAAAACTAAATACTGAACAATTTATTTGAGTAATACTGTCAAGATTTGCATATTGTATTTGTATGAGTATACTGTCAATTATACTGAACAAATAAAAGATGTTAAATTTATGACGAGTTTAGAAATATAGAATTAAAATGCTGATACATGCGCTTAACAAACACTGCAAGGTCTATTAATAACTTTTAAAATTAAATCTATTTCTGATAGTATTACCAACTGGTACAAAATGGAACTTACAGACAAGTCTGACTTCGATGAAGTTGAGAGGACCGGTGTTTTGCAGAATGATTCCATTGAGTGCTGTCGTTTTGAACTGAAATCTGATATCTCCCGTCACTACGCCCGTATACGTCGGAAGTTCTATAGTCCCGTCTTCCGCTCGAAACGTCACGATGTTTTGGAACAAAGCTGTTGGTTTACAGAGTAAAAAATGAGTAACATCATTGGTTTGTCATTCCTCTTACACTGAGTTTGCAGTATACTTGGCAGCAATCGAGGAAAAAAATAAGTTTGATCAGGTCACAGAGCCTCAATTACACATTAACATTGATTGCACTAATACTGCCTTTAAAAAAGTTATCAACACTTTAAAATTATGCGAAATAACTCAATTATATGCTACTTCAGTTCTCTACTTCTTTCATTCAAATGTACAAAATATAAATATAGCATGGACAATATGTTTCATTATGCCAGTTCAGACATGACTACATACTTAAGGCCAAAATTTGTGTAAATTGTAAATTACGATTCATCGCCACAGATGCTAAATCAAATATAATCTAAATACTTCTTCTTCCAATCCACTCTCCAAAATTTTACCCAAGTGTATTTCTATCTTAATATGCAATCTTACAATCTCAATGCTTGTTCAACAGCAAGTACAGCCATAAAAAAAACCGTTTTCATGCTACAACACGTACAATCTCCTTCGCATCGGAGGGGGCCGAGAGTGTGCCTGCCCCACTTCTGGTCCCCCAGCGTCCCCGTGTCCCCAAAGTGCAGCTCCATGACGGGCAGGCGGATCTTATCCGTCAGGTATCCGTCATCGAACACATCAGTTTGCGCGAGGCTCGCGTCGCAGTTGCACGGATTGGTCGCCACGCCGCCCGCCATCGACTTGCACTCGCTCTTGAGGCCGCACGCGCACTTGCCCGAGTCGGGTGAAGACCCGCCCCAGTACTTCTCGACATTCATCTGGCGACCGACCCACCAGCCCCAGCTGGGAATCACGTTTGGCGTTGGAGAACCTGCGAGGGATAAATGTTTATATGCACTCACATATGACTAGTTAGAGCACAATTTCATCATTTACGTTTCACGTCCACTTTTCCTTGCTGTAGCACAGGTTGGACGTTTCCTACGACGAGACTCTCCCACGACTCCCGATTCTTTGCCACCTCTCCACTCATGCCACGTTCGTTCATATCATTCTCCACTGCCTCCCTCCATGTATTGTAGGTTGTAAATACTATTCGTCATCACAGACGCTAAAATTTGCAGGGTCAGGATTAAATTAAATGCTCCGTCCGAGCCACTTTCAAAATTTTACTACAGATGATAACTTAAAACTTTAATTAAATGTTATTGACACATCACCGACTGATTGCGGTACCAACTTCAGCCAAGTCATCGACAAAAAGTGCCCAATACTGAAGCTGAGAAATAAAAACAGCATGAGAAATAACATTATATATGCTTTAAAATTAAAATTGCCAGTACATCAATTAGCTGCCTGGCACAGAGCTAAATACTAAACTAGAGAAGTAAATATAAATGGGAAACCTGCATGGGAAAATGATATCAAAGATACTAATTTAAAGACATTGCAAGTCGGCCAGTATAAGTGCCTCGGTGACCTTAGCATAGAGATAAGAAGTCAACATCATAATACAACAAGAAATTCAACTAATTGGAAAATCACTCTCAAATCCACATTCATATTCAGAATTATGACCATTTATTGCATTGAGATGCACATAACGATAGACCCTGACCAAAAGGGCATGTCAAAGAACAATGCCGTAAGGGTAACGTCTTACAGAGACGCTTGGAGAGAGCTCATTCCGTCCCATCGTAACTCGGAGAACCGACCGACAGACCACGACAAGAAGATGTGGTTGTGGGAGTTTAAGGACCGTGTGTAGTAACAGAGACTATTACAGTCCGGTTCTGTGCGAAAAGCCACTCACAGAACGCTTACTCCTCTTCAGTCGCCTCTTACAACTCGCTCAGGGAGCTCTGGGCTGCAAGCCAATTCTTTGTTCCCTAGCCTGCAAGGGGTGAGAAGAAGAAGAGAAGACCGTTTACCGGCATCTGTGAGCAGCTTGGACTGGTAGCACTCGTACTTGATGTACTGCTCGCAGGTCATCGCGCGGTCGATGATCCTGTCGATCTCCTCCTTGAGGGTGTCGTACATGACGGGGCGTACATAGGACCCCGGTCCAGGGTATCCGTCCACCAGCGTGGGGTTCATCGAGTCATGGGACAGCTCCATGATGGTCGTCTGCTGGTCTGTTGCAAATATATAGGAAAGAGCAAATATATAACGCTGAAAAAAATGATGAAGGAAGAAAGCTAAAATAAATTTATGCCCAAAAAAATGTACACTAAGAATATTAATACTAAGAAAATTGCTTTGAAAGTGAAGATTAATATCATTGGCCAACATAGCCAGTGATGATGATTATAAATAGCAAAATTAAAACCGATAGTAAATATATAAGAAAATCAATCATCATTCAATACCAAAGCTTAGAAATTAATTGAAGCATCCATATTCCACAAATTAAATAGTCCATGCATTTAAGTTAAAAATATAATAGCCTACCAATTTGAAAGCTTAATGTGATTTTACAACACAAATTAATTTGTATTGCAAAATCTTTTGCATTCTTAAAATTAATATTTTATTAAGACTACACTGCTGCTAAAACCAGAGAGATGTCATATAAGCTACCGGCGCCCCACAAAAGGGATTGGAAACTACCTCAGAAATGGCAGCATTTAGTGAAAAAGATTCTAAATGGTTTCAGAAATTTTTCCTATTGGCCATCTGAGGTGAAGCTAAATTTAATTTGCTTCACCCCAGAGCAGTCCAGTTAGCAGTCAACATCGTCATCTATAAAGCGATTGATAATCCACTTTTTGTGTCCCAAGCACAAGATAGACCACTAGGATTGAGCTGCATGTCTAGATTTAGTAATTGATCATTGAACAGCGTGTCTTCATAATTGATCACTAAACGGAGTGCCTAGATTTAGTAATTCATCATCGAGCGGCTTGTCTAGATTTAGTAGCTGATCAGAAGTAGTACTGACTCTGGAAGACACAGTTGACGGGGAATGGATTGAGAGGTCCCGAGTCGTCGATGTCTATCATCATCTGCATGGACGCCAGCATCGGATAGAGGAGCTTCGCTTCTTCGCACGACACCAGGTAACTCGCTGCAACAGAATTTCGCTGCTAAACGCCATGGCGCTTAGAAGTAAACATGTCAAATATTTCTTTCTTTTCTTTACTTATTGTTATTTTATTAGTTGCATAAAGGCAGTAAAGAAATCTTGAAACTCTCATTTATATTCAAAGTTCACGCCAGAAATTATAGCAAGAATAGTTTAGCACAGCCATGGGTAAAATAATTCATCATTTTCTACTATTTTCTATCATCCATTCTAATTGATACAAGAAATAAAGGCAATTCCGTTGATATTGACCACTCCTAAACAGAAGAGACTTTAAAAAAAATTATGTATTCTTGAAGAAACACGTAAAAAAATCATGCGTGCCACTGAGTCGTCAAATACTTTGGTAGGAATACATTTCAACAAAAAAATCAAATACATTTTTAGGCTGATTGCTGAAATATAAATTATTCCTATTTAAATTTATTGACAGTTCAGTGAACAAAGCTTCAACAGACTTACAGACGTGACAAACGGCACCGGTGTAGCCACTCTTAAGACAGTCACAGGTGAAGCTTTCATACTGTTGCGAGCATATTCCTCCATGCTCACAAGGATTGGGATCACATCTGAAACAAAACTTTAAAAAAATAAAAACACTTCTGCGCCAAACATATGCAATGCGATACATAGGCCAAATTATTAAATATATAAAACGCATTGAAACAATTTGTAGCAATTATATAGATAAAACACAGCATCAAAGAATATTTCTATTTCACTATCATACAGATAGACAATCAATTTCAGGCTTAGTGCTTCAATTGAACGCATTATCTAATTGTCAGCGTACATGAGGTCCAAAGCGACAGGACTTGCAAATACACTGGTTAGCACTTGTAAATACATTTATCAAAGTATCCAGTTGCATCAATAGCAACGCTACTAGAGACAAGGAAATAAACTATATTCCAAAACACACAACATGAGCATTTAAGCAACTTACAAACATTACGGAACTGCAGGAAGATTTAATCTGAAAACTGAGAGCATCTTTCATCGACAGAAAACATGCTTTCATTCATGCGAAACCAGGGTTTGATCTACCGATTGCCAAGAATTTTTTCGCAGTTGGCAAAAAATTCTTCCATTTGGTGAGAGCCTTAGACTAATTTTTTTGAATATTACATTCTTAAAAGTTCAGCTACTAGTCCTGTAATGATAAACCGAGCTTTAAATTTAGTATATTCGAGTGCATCAGATAAGACAGCAGACAGAATAGATGGTACAAAAAAGAAAAAGAAAATCTTTTAACAATTTGTTTTACATTTTTGGAGGGGTCCAGAACAGACACTGGGCATACCTGTCCTGCACGTTGCAGGATCCATTGACCACCCCGCCAGTATTCGCTCCGACAGGGATGTCAGTAATGAGAGCACCTTGTACCAGCAGACTGCGGATGCAGCCAATGAACCCTGTCTGACCTCCCTTTATGTCACCACCTGATCCAATACAACATTCAGTACTCCTTCTCAAATCAATAAACTTCCACAATTGCAACACAATATTCGACGCGCGCAATGTGCACGCATAAACTCGCACACTTCATAAAAAGCTGCATCAAATTTATTGTGATTTGAACTAAATACATTTTTAACAGAATTGACAAGTTTGCAAGGCTCAGTTCAACCTCAAATTTAATTTCTTTGTTCTGTCATACTTGCAACATGATTATATATTAAATTAACAGCGCATTAAAGCTTGGCCAGAATCAGGAATTATAGAGACCAAAAATTGTCATCCAAACTAGAAATAGTCTAAAATATATAAAACACAACGCTCTATCTACAAATGCACATGACCCCACCTCCAATTAGGTAGTTGGTGGAGGAGGAGAACGTGAGCTTGCGACTGGACACATCCGAGCGTCCGTCCACCGTGATGTTCACCCTACCGATGCTGTTCGTTATACTCGCTGCTACGTCGATGATCACCGAGTGCCACAGACCGTCGGTGAAGTAATCAACTTGTGACAGCGGGTCACCTGTGTACACAAATAATGCATGGTAACTAAATCACCACATGCGTAAGTCCAATTACAATGCAAAATGCAAACCATGGCAGTTTGGACATGTGAAACGTATAAATGAGGAAGATTGGGCTGTAGATATATTAAAAGTGGAGGGGATCGCTGGAAAGAAATGAGGGAAGAAAACATTGAAGCAAGCATTAGAGAACAACGGATCACCTGCGCGCACAAATAGTACACCATAACAACATTACCACTCGCATAAGTACACTGCTAAATACAAACCACGGTCCGAAACACGAAAGATCACAGAGTAATATTATCAAATACCAACAAGTATATTTGTTTTTGAAGGCCTATATGCTTTGCGTATGGCAAACTTCTAAATACAAGTATATTATAAGCATTGACAAGAGGAGCACTGAAAAGATATAATAAGCCTCAAATTTTTTGCAGATTGAATTGAGACACCAAATAGAAATAGTTGCAAATAAGATACACAACCAGAATCAATCCAATAAAGTGTCACAAACTAACGTAAAAATTTTGAAAATATGTACTAATTGCTTCAAAGTTCAAAGCATCACCATCACCGTATACAACTTTTCGATTTTTATAAATAATTGCAGAATTTTTTTTTATCCTATATTTAAAGATCGCCATAAATATAATTCGTGTATGGTGTGCATTCCATCACACTTAGAAATTCAAATGCCACTAAAAAAAACTACATAATTTAGAGAAAAATAAATACGTCATTCACTGAATAGAAGAATTGCGTCGCTTACGATTGACAATGACATTATGCACAGGCGGTTCAGCAGCGGTGTCAACCATGTATTCCAGAAAGCCGTCAGTATTAATTTTCAACTAAAAAACACAATATCCATATTACACCGTTGTTCCATGATAGTTACTGATACCAAATAGCAAAAGACAAAAAGAGCAAATATTATTCCTTTGTAAAACACATGAGCTAAAAAGAATGTCGGTTTATGAATCATGTAAAATAGTGCCAAGCAAATCTGATATGATTCTGCTGAAAATTGGCTAATAATAATTAGCAGCGCACAAGACGAATTTGTATAAAATTCATCAAAACTCACCGCATTAACTTAAGAAAACGCGTGAAAAAACTATTTAAAATATTTATATCAAAAATAAATAAAACTATTTGGAAATTATAATTCCTTCACAGGTCCACAAACTATATATAGTTTAAAAGCCACATCTTTGATCAAGACTGCAGCATTGTATGCTACAAATATAAACACTTTATGCAACAAAATACAAATTAATTATTAATATAAAAGATCCCTGTCCTAACCCAAACGATTCCTGGGCTAGGGTTGAGTTCCAGCATGAACAAAAGCCCGTCGCTGTTGTACGAGCGAAAGTCAAATGATGTTCGAACTCTTGAATCTGTGTCCTTCATTATCGTTAGATAGGCAGCAACTGATGGAAAGGTGAAAGGAATGATTGAATCCAGCTGAAAATTGTGGCAAAAATAAATGACAGCTGTCATACTAATATTAATTTTGTACTTCAAAATACACAACAATCTTCTAGACTATCTACGGCGCAGTTGTGAAGTTGCTAAGTCGCAAAGTCTCAGTCGCAAAGTCGCAGAGTGTATTTAAACTAATATATCCGACTAGGGGTTAATTCAAATAATCTTTTTGAAACAAAGCATTGTTTTTAAAGAAATCTTTACATCTAATCTTTCACACAGTAACACAGCTAATGGATCCCATTTATACATCAAAACATTCACATATACACACTTCTAGAAATGTTTCATTCCATTAAATAATGCTGTATGGAAGTACAAATTTATTTTTAAAACTACTTTATCAATGGACAATTTTGAAAAAAATTGCATTATTTTCTACAAATCACTCGTGGAATACTTTACATAATGCGCACTTTGCACAATGCTTTGCAAAACAACCCTTGCATACAAATTAACCAAATATTTTTCTTGCGTATTCTTTAAAACAGTCTCCTTCTAAACCTCTTTTTCGAAAACAACCGATGTTTAGCTTCAGACTGCAGTGTACCTGACAGACGCCAAACTGGACCCCCCCGTTGATGGTGAAGCGCGGTTGGTTCATGCGCGAGTCCTTGATGATGCTCATGTAGTCGAACCAGACGTTCTCCATGCAGCCCGTAAAGTTCTGTCGCGTGATCATGCGCTTGCCGGGCTGCAAGAAGTTGTTGATACCTCCCAGGTAGATCTGCAGCGAATACAGCGCAACAATGTCAGGCATTTTAGACTCAAATAGGGACCTACGTCACATTAACTCACAATGCTCTGTAATTAAAATAAAATATTAATACCTGCGCAATGACTTTCACTTTAAGTTGATCGGTATACGATTTAAATCGTATACCAATCAACTTAACGCATGATTGCATTAGCGGACGGTCAACATAGTTGGAATCTTGATGCTCATCTACACCCCCTGCCACCCAGGGAACAAAGAATTGGCTTGCAGCCCAGAGTTTGCCAGGCAAGGCATAAAAGGCGACTAAATAAGGGGGAGTGGTTCTGTGCGTGGCGCTCCGTACAGAATCGGACTGTACAGAGGTTGCACATGAGATGCAATAGTCTTTGTTACGACACGCGGTCCTTGAACTAAAAGCCCCCTCAATACGTTTAAAGACAAAAAACAGAGTTCAGGGACCTTCCTGTCAAGGTCGAGTTGGATGAAGTCGCCGAGTGTGTAGTTGGCGAGGGTCAGTCTGTCGACGTTAAAGTTCAGCTCGCGGTCGGTGCGCTGGATCTCGACGTCGTGCCACTGGTTGTCGTCGAGCAAGCTGCCGACGCGCATTGTTGTATCGCCGCTCATGTTCGCCGTCGTACCTGTGTGTTGGCGTAACATACGCACCATGTCGCGCATTCTTATTTTACAGAGATTAACATTAGTGGTAACAATTTGGATGCTCAATTATACAATAAACAATTGCAATAATATTATAGCGTACAAGATATGTGTTTCTAGAAGCGTTAAACCCCTATCATACAGTAAGATTGACACTTTAGACACCAGTTACTAAAATTAGTACTTGAAAATATCAATATATCACAGAATCATAATTTACATAAATTCAATTGAACGGCTAAAAATTTTCTTCCTACATAATACATAATATACATAAAAAACCGAAATAACGTAACGAAAATGATCTATAGAAGCATTAAACTGCCAATAAAGATTGCTACCATCGCTTTTATAGTAATGACACTGAGTAAAAAAATATTTAAGCATCGTAAGATCATAATTGATCTCGTATGTCTGAACTTATTCAATGGACTCGCCTGCCATAAGAACGTTTCTTTGCAGTTCAATTGTTCCATTGGTTTGGAAGAAAGGAAGTTTCAAACATTCATTCAAGATAAATATTATAGTGTCGCATGATAACTATCTTTCTGTCAAAGATAGTTTTCATATTTATTGAATGTACTGCCTTTACAAATTGATATTCTTGCGTGCATAGTCTGAAAATTTAGGCTTTGCGATATTTACTTATTTTGTTTTTGTGTATTTCTGTGTTACTACCATTTTGGTGAAAAAGAACATATATATAAGTTCTCATGAAGAAATGAGAGCCGTGCGCAGTCCTACCCAGATCGATGTTGAGGTGCAGCCGACCGCGCACCAGCTCCAGGATCATGTAATCGCCCTGGTTGCCATCGGCGAAGAAGAGAAGTCCGTCAGAGGTGCTCGTCCTGAAGCGCAGTTTAAGTGAATCGTTGCGCGATTGCACGTACTGCATATCCCCACTGAGGTCGTACACTATGCTGCTCTTGCCATCAAAATAAGCGCCTTCGGCATCTGACACGGACATCGAATTAGCGATTGAAATAGGAATATTATGGATTGTAATATATATTTTAATGAATGTAAAGATTTTAGAGGCTTTTCATATAGTAAAATGAATTAATCTTACAAATTATGTATTATTTTCTCAAATCATAACCTAATACTAACCCCGTATGTTATTCATCTAACGTAGCTAGTCTTCAAAAATAGCCAAACCTATTCAGCATTACCAGGTAGAAATTTTGAATCAGCAATCAGAATTTTATAAATCGTCTCGGTTGCTCTGCAAGAAATCATTATTTATTTATTTTAAAATTTAGTTATTAAGAAATGGTGAATTTTATTAAATATGATTTTAGATTCAAATTTCTTGCAATGTATGAGCTATGAAATTGACAATTTTGCAAAGAACGAACAAATCGATTTAAAGTTTTTAAAAATTTAAACAAATGTAATTCATCGCCAAAGGCCAACAGCGTCTAAGACAACGGAGCTCGTTGCATTTATATCACAATTTCTGATTGGCCGCTGCTTGTTGACGTTCAGGCCCAGGTAGAGTCAATTCCTACAACCATAACATACCAAATCTGCATCCGTAGAGCTCAGCTCGCAAAGAGATGAATCGGTTCCAACGTTGCGGGTTGATTTTGACGTATCTTGCAATGATAGGGTTCGTTAGGAAGTTCGTTACCACTGTGTTGTCGTCCGTATTAGCCTCAAACATCTGCAGTATGACAACTTTGGTAAATGAAAATGAAGAGATTAACTAAATAAATTTCATATTTCTTTAAAATTTAACAATCCATTGCAAGAGACGCAAAACAAAGCAAATCCCGTTCTCAGCACTATTTTGTGTAGTCTTTGCATTTAACTAAACAGATAATAGTAGTAGGCCTTTTGGAATAGAATTAAATTTTTATTCTTCTAGTCTAAAATAGTTAAAATCTGTTTAGTTATGCAAAGACTGCAAGAGATTGAAAGTTATGACTCAATCTTATTAGCAAGTCCATTTTAAAAACTAACATCAGTGATATATAAAATTTATTTTCTTCCATATCGAAACCCTTGACAACTATTATTATTGCAGAAATGTTCAAAATCATGTAATCTAAGAGCATAAAACTTTAGATTTTGGCACTGTAAGCTCAATAAAATTAAATTGAACAATAAAGTTGAGCATCCACTGATATAACAATTTATCAACTTGTAAATGCAATAAAATGCAAACCAAATACAATCATGCATATCTTCATGCTGAAAATTGTCACCAGCAATACATAATTTTATGTATTTTTGGTAAAAAAAAAAAATCAAAATCATACTCTAAAGGTTTCTCTAAAAATTCAGTCTCTGGAGTATGGTCAAAAAAGGTTTGAATCGCCAAACAGAGAACTTGGAGAGCATGATCGACCACTCAATTCAATCCAAAATTGAGTGGTCGCGTTCTGAAATGCACATAAAACTGCCAGTTGTTGGTGGTGGTTTTGGGTGTTTAAGGATCGAGTGTACCGGTTCTGTGCCAAGAGTCATACACAGACTGCCCGCCCTTCTTCATTTTGCGCCTTGCAATGGGAGCTCTGGGTTACAAACTAATTCTCTATTCCCCTGCTTGCAGGGGGTGTCGAATTTCTAGTCTATTGCAGATAGAACTGCTCGTCATGCGCACCATTGGCGTGCCATACGCGTTGGAGAAGACATTCCACGTCCTATTGTCCGACGAGTACTCAAGGTAGTACTCGAGCACAAACTCGTTGCTGCCCCTGCGCCCCTGAGTGGCGACCGCCGTCACGACCTGCCGGTAGCCCATGTCTATACCGAGGTACTGCTTCGTGTCGGAGGTACCCGCCGTCCATGCTCCACCCCCTACACACCACAATTAGGCTCAGCCTAAAAAATAATTTGAGCAGTCGCAAAATGTATGTACACCTTTTAAGAATAAAAAGATTAGAATTTTGTTTCTTGTATATCTTCAGTACATTTTTTCTTGCACATCTTCAGCACGTTTTTGCTTGCACATCTTCAGCACGTTTTTGCTTGCATATCTTCAGCACATTTTGCTTGCACACACACACCACCATCTGAATAAGCATCTAATAAACAAGCACTACATATTTGTCATGCTCAATAAACAAGATAAAATACTAAGCGGATCATCTATTTCTATTAGACTCAACGCTTAAACCGATTACTTATTATCTTGAAACTGATCACGTGCTTTAACTACCACATCACATAACCAAAATAAATCAAACTACTTACTTTTTATTACACATAACAGCCACAATGATTTCCAATCAACTTCAAAATCCATCTCGTGTCTCATATTAAATAAAATAAATACATTATGTAACAAACATCAATCAAACTACTTACTTTCTATTAGACATCACATATAAAAGAGACATCACAGATAAAGGAGAAATCACAGATAAAAGAGACATCACAGATAAAAGAGACATCACAGATTAAAAGACATCACAGAAAAACGTTAGCCTATTATCTTCAAAATTATATATCTTGTGTTTGAATTATCACAATGTTGTGTATGTTGGATATTGTATCCAATGTTGGATATTGTACCCAACATTAATAAACAAAAACTAACCGACATCAGCTAGCAAGAATTAACAAAATTACTAGAAGTAACGCTCTCAAAGCAGACAAAAGAAACAACCTCTCATAAATAAAAAGATAGCAGCACTGACCCCTCCATCCCCTGAGTCGGGCATACTGCGCCCCTCGCTTGATGTTGGTCAGAGATGTCGCCCAGAGGTTTCTGTCGGGGATGTAGTTCTTTTCGAGCCCCACGGGGACAGGGTACTGACACGCGTCTGTCATCACGATTTCATTGTCCATGTTCGTGTTCATCACAACCACTGGAGCCATCACCTCTGTGCAGGGCATTACACGTACTTTTTGTATTTTATGGCTTCATATTCACCTGGCTTCATCAATCAAGTCAATTACATGAAAGAAAACAATGTATGAGATATAAAGCAATCGGGGCTTCTAAATGGGGTGCATAGTGAGTGTATTTGTGTATTCATTTTATTTTTTATTTTTTTTCCTTCTATGTTGATTGCCACCATTGATTTTGTGAAACAAAGTTCATATAAAGGTAAAAACTAGTTAATCATATATAGTCGCGAATATAAGTTCCTAAGAGAGAAAGCCTGGTTGCAGGATTCTACTTAGAGCATCATATTTGGCAGTACTATCCATGCAAGGCGTATGAAATAACAAAATAGACCAAGCAGCGCCATTTGAAAACAACACAAGACAACAAATTAATTAATTAATCTTAACAAAAACATGCATTACCTTAACAAGAAAATATACATTGCATGATATATAATTTATTGCACGTATGCTTGCTGCAGTTCTGAATACATTCACGCTCAATTTTGGTTTAAATTTTCATTGTTTCCTAATTGCGTTGCAGTAACTTGCCTGATCGAGCAGGCCCTTTAATCATTTAGATCTTGAGATTGTTGCATTTTATTATGATATCATGGCGCAAATTTGTACTTTTTTGATTGGCATTGATTTTTTATCATCGTTATCATTATTCCTTGATCAGCGTGGCACAATCTTCCGTTGTCGTAGGTCAGTTTTTTGTAGTTCGGTTTTCCATGCATTGGTCGTCCGATAAATCTGTGGGTCAGTCTAAGTTGTGTCTGTTGACTAGTAACCATAATGGCAATGTCAAGTCAACAAAGTGATACATTACAATAAGCCGGGGCCTTTGCAGATTTTCATTGTGTGCCATGGATGTCTGGCTTCCATTGTACTCGATCAGCTCTAATTAAGGCGAGATGCAGAAGCACTCATCACGGTCTGCTTAGCACGACGAATTTCGTCTCATCGGTGTGAACGTCGGTCACGACTCAGCATCCACTCTCCATGGGATCTATGTCAATGTCAGTCGCGTCACACGGCTAAGGCCATTTCAGCGCACAGGCCTTCACCCAGTTTTCATAATCTGGACGGTTCTGAATTCTACAGCAGGACAGACATTAACTTTGTAATTTTGCCAATATCACTGTACTGCGACGTAGAGAAGGACAAGATCAAGACTCACGGGAGGCTGTTGGGCGGATGAAGCAACAGAATCCACCCAGTAACGACAACCCGAGCCATATCTGCGCCATTGTTGTCAATATTATGCTCAATGTAAAATGATTGTTATAGGTCTAATAAGTAAGGTAAGACGAGCAATAACGCACAGGTGATCTATGCGTATTCAGGTGCAAAGGCAGAGCCGAATTGTTCGTCTGCGAATTAAGCTCACCGATTAAAGTTGTAAGTCATTAACATTGATCTTAACTAGACGGTGATTGGCGAAGAGTCGTTGCAATATTGAACGGTAGCTGACAGTATCGTACAAGCGAAACTACTATAGACCTAGCCGCCTAGGTCGCAAGCGACTGTTTGTCAAGCGACCATCGAAAGCACTAGGCTATGTCCAGTAGTCCTACATTTTCGTTGTACGTGTAGGAGGCTGTAGCGCAAGTACATGTTTATTGTTGGCCTGGACCTACATAAATTGGAAGCCTACAATGTGACGTATGAGGCTAGTCCAGTAGGCCTAACTTATAGGACGCTTCAAAAATAGACCTGTGTGCCTTACCCTATCATCCTGATGGAAACTTCTGGAAATGGCTGTTGCTTCTTAAAATCTGCAGAAGTTACTAGTTAGTGAACATGATATAATACCAAAATGAGTACGGTAATTACGTTGTTTGCAGATCTATCCTACATGTACAATTTTGTACATGTACAGTGTAATATGGATAAAGAATATTCGTTTTTTTACATAGGGCCTAAGCTAGCCAGATTTTGCTCACGGTTTCATAATGTGTGACAGACTCTCTTCACATACATGTTCTGAAGACAAGTAAAACTTTTCACGTATAGGCCTAAGCCATCCGAACATACATTACGTTCAAATCAACATAATGAAATCAAATAACTAGTCCTACAAATTAAATTAATCATTATCTTCTCTCTTCAAGCGTCATGAGTGTGATGAAATTTTGTAATGAACGTAAAGCTTTTGGTCCATAACCAAATATTCTCACTATTTTCATTCTTACATTCGGAAAAAGCAGCTAATTCGCACGTACATGAACTTATTAGAACTTAAGACTTTTAATAGTATACAATACTGGACATCACATTTCAATATCATAATTATGAGAAAAAACAATCTTGTCAGTGCGGGAATTTGAAAAGATGCATCACGAATAAGTCAATGAATATTGCAAATCAGCTTGGCTTATTATAGCTGCGTTTTGGTATCATTTAATTATTATAAAAATCACTTCTTATTAAAATTCTTGCTCAAAAATACATTTTACATAGTAAACCCTGATGTTTCATTATTCGCTCCTAAATACTTTTCATTACGATCTTTCTGGAAGTTTTCCATTCCAAGCCCAACATGGCTTTTATTTCGTCTCACTATCATTTTGATAGCTGTTTGATCGTCTCTCATGATCATCAAGTTTACATCAGATTTCAACTGCCATGTTCAATTGTTTTTCCTTAATTTAATAATAATTTTCACCCCCACCATCAGTGGTCTTATTTGTAGCGTGTCGTTTACATGAGCGTTCGATTACACAACGCAGCTTCGGTTGCCGGCTTGTCGTTCATTAGAACCGATCAGTTGTGCTGAGATCTGAAAAAGAAATATAAGAAATCTCAATCTTAACAGTAAGATTTTTTATTAGTATTCAGAATTTTTTTTTTGGGCCGCAGAGGCTATTATCTCAAATCATGAATCATGAACAATAATTTTATGCATGGACTCGAAAGTCCAGACAGAATGAAATGAGAAAATAACATGAAAAATGGAAACATTAAAATTGTGGAGTTAATATAAGGCTCAAGATATAACTGAAATTAAATCTGTACTAGCCTAGAGACTCCACTTGTACGCGGCGTGGGTACAGCACCGTCGCTCTTCGCATTCGCGTCAACACGCAGCCACTTATTGAGCTGCGTTCTGATCTCTTTGTGCTTGTAGGCGTAGACAAAGGGGTTGATGCAGACGTTGAGAAAGGTGAGCACGACCGTCCACCAGTAGAACGTATTTCCCGGGTCGAACTGAATGAGGATGAGCAACATGTAGTAGATCTGGTTGGGGCCCCAGCACACGGCGAACACGACGGTCACCACGACGAGCGTTTTGATTATATTGCGCTGACTCTGATTGATATTCTTCTGCAGGGTAATATGTAATACATCTAATGTAGGCCTATGGATACGAACTTATGAACGAAATTTACGAACAGTTAAAGTAGGCCTACACCGCGGCTAAAAATGTAGGAAAAAAGTCAATTAGTTTAATAACTGCCACATTCAATAAGCGTTGTCTAAGAAATCTTAATTGTATTAACTATAGCTACCCTTTATCTTGCTACCAGTTGTTATAAAATTTCATTCAGAGATCAAAAAAATTATGAACTATTAAAGTTGGGCAACAAAAAACACGTCCACCTAGGGCATAAAATTTTACTGTGTGGACTGCTTCACCTTCCTCACAACTCAGTGAAACTGAGTTCGCTTCGATCTGGAATCTTCGAAAGCAATAGTGAATTAGCAATAGTTGAACTTGAATTCAGACATTTGAAGGTTTTAGCCAAAGCATTATGTCTATCGGTTTCAAATATAAATTGTTTTTCTATGCACTTACAACAGACGCGGGGTTTGATTGCCCGCTGGTGCCAGCGAACACCCGATTGCTCCTTCTGATGACGACCAGAATGCGTCCGTAGAAGTAAGCGAACAGAGCGAGGGGTAGAAAGTATTGCCAGATCAGGGCGAACGCACTGTAAGTCGCCTGCAGCAGTATTGAACTCGCATTGGACTTTTCTTGCAGAACCTTAATCCAATCCCTATGGCCTACCTAACAATCCAATCCAATCCGTGGCCCATATCGAAGAGGCAAAGTCAGTCAAAAGATCCAAACAAAGTGGGGTTATTCGTCTCTTTCAAAAGGTAACAGATTATAGTGTTCAATGAAGATTTATTTGAAAATTGTGTTTTTACTGCACTTTGAGTCAAAGAAAATTATGACACCTTAAAATACATAATAATTTAGAGCGAGGCTGTTTTGCAATTGTTACGTACATGTACTTTTCAAACGAAAATAAAACTCAATCAAAGGTATTCATAGGTTTCGCTAGGCCTACGTACATGCACTTGCCTGGATGACACTGTTGGGCCAGACGGCGAACGACTGGCACGCTCCGTCCACGACTTGAGTCGTCCAGAACACAGCGATGTTCATGAGAACACCGTTGATCCAAGTGAAAGCTATTCCAACGTACACCATCCACATTCTGAAGTATTTGCGATGTGCAATCGGATGAACGATCTTGACGTATCTCTCAAACGTGATGACCACCAGGCTGGCTATAGACCCTATTAATGTAATAAACGGCACCATGTCGCTGATAAAGAGATAACAGTTGATGAGTCCCCACAAACCCCTTAGATAACCGCTTGCAAGTTGAATCGAGTGGCTTATCATGAGTAGTCCGCAAGAGCACATGTCCAGCGTCAGTTGGTTCATGATAAGAAGGTTAGTGGTCCTCTTGCGCGCCTCTTTGTTGGATGCCAATACGAAGAGAGCGATCGCGTTGCCCAACAGTCCCACAGCTGCGATGAAGAGGATCCCGATTTGAAAGGTTTCGACGGAGAAGGGCGCAATTTCTGTTGACGCTGTGACGTTGTCGGCAAACTCGGGAGTCGGTTGAGAAGTATTGGTCTCCATGATGAATTGTTAAAGTATGACGTATCGTCACCGAAATTAATAATAACAGACGCAGAAGTCAGAACTTTGACTGCGTGACAATTTCGTTAAAAGCGTACGGGTCCATATGATCGGTAAGAAGTGTTAAATTATTGTAAAATAACGATTCCTAATATTTCAGGTACTTGTAGGCTACGTGACAAAACCACGTTGAGTTTTGAGAGGCTATATTAGGTTGTGATTTCGCACACACCTGTCAATGTTCGAAACATTCTGCTTTACGTTTGCATCAAACAACCCTTGTATAGGTTCATAGTATAGGCCTACATGGAGCTAGTATATAAAAGCCTACCAAAATAGTAAATTAGCAAACACGCAATAAAAACTATTTTGCGAAGAGAAAAAGTGTCAAGGATGTTATCAAGATGTACACACTGAAAGTTCCATGTAATGTCCTCGCAACTGAACTGATTTTTAAAATCAAGTTTTACTGCAATGTTCTTAATATGCAATATGCTAGCCTAGTATTTAAAAGCTAGCTTTATAGATTGAGCAATGAAACTGTTTTTATATTGGCATTTTGTCAATGGCGCAGCATTGTAGGCTTAATTACATTGTAGTCTTAACTGCACTTCGAAGCCAATTTGAATTTTGCTGATCGTGTTTCTCAGTGTAGGTTGCATGTATCTTAATTAAACAGATATAATTGCATCCATACAACTGCATACAATTCCATCCAATACATACGTGTACATAATAGCCATTCAACTGTATGCCGTGAGGCGGAAACCATCGACTGCATGTAAAATTATGTTTTCGGAAGGAAATGTCTAATGTTAATCCTTTATTATTCTTTATTGAATAGACGCATGGGCCTAGGCTACATGTAGGCTGCGTGTTTCCTTGTGAAAAGAATTATCAGTTTAGCAAACATAACAGATCTTCATTTTCTAGGAAACCAAATCTCTAATAGTTCCGCTAACTGTCTTTCACGAGTGGGACAAATTGATTGTAGTAGCTATAGAATGCTGTTGACGAGTTTTTCTTGTTGCAAATAGGCTACGTGTAGACGTACGTAGGTAGTAGATCTACATTGTACGTTCAATATAAAGCAGATTAGGTAGCCTATCAGCATGTAGATATTCATGTATTATTGTGGAGGATGTAGTTGAGAAGGGGAGGGGGAAGAAAACATGAAGGGAGGCAGTGTATAATGATATGTAGGAATGTGGCACGAGTAGAGACAGGGGTCATGCATGAAGAAGAGATTTCCGCACGAGATCAATTATTTACTTTGAATCGTAAATGGTACTGTTCGTGCATCTTAAAACCCCTAGTCGGAAATTTAAGTCAAAATGTATTTTGAGACCTTGCGACTTTGCGACTTTTAAAATCATAAAACTAGCAAAAAGTGGCAAGGAAGATGGCGCTATTTCGAAGCCATCTAAATCATATTTCTTCACTGCAATGCAGAAAGACCAATGAGGTATTAATAAATTAATTTATTAATACCTCATTTTTTTTGTGCTCACCCGCATTAGGCCAATGATTAGGTCATAGCCAAACTTTTTGCACGCCGTTCGCATAATGTACTAAATTACGCCCAAGTGGGAAGTTTTCCGACGCGGTGACATCTTTGCTTAAAACTCTCTTTAGTCAATCGATACCGGCACTCCCGATCAGCATTCTAGTGAAAGCTTTTGCGTCGTTCGTGATGCTGTATGACAAAACCCATCATATTGAGATCAATGAAAAAAACGGCTCGAACTATGCGTTGGCTTACATGCAGCAATGAGATGGCATGTCAGGGACACAATCTTTATAAATTGTATCCGTTGCAATTATTTTCGATTAAAAAAACTAAATTTCTTGTAAAGAAAATATTAACAATAATGCTATTTACAAGAAATATAGCTTATTGAATCAAAAAATTGCAACTGATAAAATGTACAAAGGTAGTGTTTGCTCCCCCTCGCACTTCCTCTCGAAAGGCTTTCACTGCGTGATACGCTTTCTTCACAAATATGTTGACTCTCCTGAATGAAAGCTTTTCCTACTCCATTTCTTTTCTTTTCGCCGAGTCTTTTCAGCGCGTTTTCACTTTGTACTGACCATTAGCTTAACATGACGCTTTAAAAACGGACACTGCATGCACCTGTGCACTACATGCGCCTATGCACTGCATGCACCTGTGCACTGAATGCACCTGTGCACTGCATGCACCTGTGCACTGCATGCAGCTGTGCACTGCATGCACCTATGCACTGCATACACCTGTGCACTGCATGCACCTATGCACTGCATGCACCTGTGCACTGCATGCACCTATGCACTGCATGCACCTATGCACTGCATGCACCTATGCACTGCATGCATCTATGCATCCTAGAGGTCCACCGATGATTTTCGAATGTTTATCATGTGCGTGTCACGCGAACGTTGTCAGTGCTAGAAATACCGGGTATGTTTGTTAACCGTTTTGCTCTGATGAACACCTTTCTACCTAGTGTGCTGCCGCGTGGCAGGTCCCTGGCATCCAACTTTTCACTCCGACCTTTCCTCGGTCCTTCTCTTAAGCACTCCATATCCTTCCCAATCAAGTTATCTATCATTCCTCTTCGCTTTCATCAATCTTCATGGTCCCCTCTTTCATTTCATTCTTCCTTCCATGGCGATTTTAATTGGTCGCTCTCCTCTCATGATATGTCCATTTCATTAAGTTCCAAGAGTAATTTATTGAAAAGGGATATGTGAACGCTTTGTAATAAGTAAATAATTTTTGAGGGGGGCACCGGTGGGTCATCAGGGGCGGGCCCACTCGGTTTGAAGTAGGCTGCAAAAGTTATTTTTTGAAAAATGTCTCTCAGGACCCCCCCTCCCCCCGCGAGTTTGTTTTGAAAGGAAAAATGAAACTCGAAGAGGGAGAAAGTGCCATGGGGGAAACCTTTTGGTATAAACTATTTTCAAAACCGTGGCGCCGTGGAACCCAATTAAGATATTTTTGATGGGGGGGGGGGGGGCATCACACCCTAACGCCGGCCCTGGTGTGTAGACCAATGTTTCAAGAGACCTTGCACTTGGGCTATATACTCGTAATATCAGGCTCAGGCCTATTATTCAAAGTGCAAATCATTAATTATCACTATTTCGACGAGACACGGTGAAGACGCTCACCGTAACTCAAAGTCGGTTTCCGCCCTCTTGTTCTTAGCGTTGAAACTTGAAAACCATAAGTTACTACTCTGTGTATCAGCCTTTTTGATGCCCACATCATAGCTGTATGCTACAGATTAGTGTATTAATTTACTTCATTATTGCCATCGCTGTTACTATAAGATAAAAGTAACTAGTCCAGACGATTAATCGACTGGTGTCACTGCTCAACAGTTAACTAACATACGAAATTTTATCAGCCCCGCTCACTTTATTCGCAGAAAGTATCACAACCATTTCCGCAGGATGATGAATCAAGAAGAGAAAATTGTAAATAAGTTTACGTTAATCACGAGAAGTCCGTTATGCCAAAGCTCTAGGCCAGATGGCTTCTCGTTCTCTATAGGGGACATCCAGGTGTCTATTTTCTGTTTTCATCATTCTTAACTTTTCGATTTTACCACACTTTGTAATAATGTGCTGACGGCTGTAGGCCCACAATGTACTATGTAGTATTTGAGCCATCATGAAAGATTAGTTTCTCATACAGAAGTTGATTTGAAAATATTGGTTTATTGATTGCTTGATTGACTGACTAATGGTTTGCAGCATTATTTTGCACAAAGTTTGCTCTGAAGTTCTGAACTCTGTAACTTAGATGAAAACACATATTGCATAAATTATTAGGTCTCAATTACTATTTCGGATTTCAGATTTTCTAACATTGTCTTATTATAATATCGAATTTGTGTAATTTTATCTAGACTAGAGGACCGATGAATAGAAAAATGTAATAAGAAAGATTGATTCGTGGCAAATTACAACAAAGTTGAGGTCTCATCGATCTATTGGAGCTATAATCTTTGCCATGCTGTACAATGTAGGTGATAGATCATTGCCGAGCGGTGCCATGCTGTGCAGTGTAGGTGATAGATCATTGCCGAGCGGTGCCATGCTGTACAATGTAGGTGATAGATCATTGCCGAGCGGTGCCATGCTGTACAGTGTAGGTGATAGATCATTGTCGAACGGTGCCATGCTGTACAATGTAGGTGATAGATCATTGCCGAGCGGTGCCAAGCTGTACAATGTAGGTGATAGATCATTGCCGAGCGGTGCCATGCTGTACTATATAGGTGATAGATCATTGCCGAGCGGTGCCGTGCTGTACAATGTAGGTGATAGATCATTGCCGAGCGGTGCCATGCTGTGCAGTGTAAGTAATAGATCATTGCCGAGCGGTGCCATGCTGTACAATGTAGGTGATAGATCATTGCCGAGCGGTACCATGCTGTACAATGTAGGTGATAGATCATTGCCGAGCGGTGCCGTGCTGTACAATGTAGGTGATAGATCATTGCCGAGCGGTACCATGCTGTACAATGTAGGTGATAGATCATTGCCGAGCGGTGCCGTGCTGTACAATGTAGGTGATAGATCATTGCCGAGCGGTGCCATGGCTGTACATCGGCAAGGGAGCGAGTCAGTTCAGCGCCAGCAAGGGAAACTTCACCGTGAAGCACTACACATCGGAACGCATTGGTCTGGCAGACTACGACTTAGAGGAACAGACGGAACACGAGATTGTCCTTGGCATGAGTTACAGCGCCTCCTTAAAGGTGTGATACGATGGCGTCTGTTTCCAAGTCACAGTGTACAGGCTACTGCACTGTGCACTAGCCTGTACACTGTGACTTGGAAACAGGTTGAGGCTGATGTTTAGGTACGTGCAGCATGTTTAAATTATTTCGATACCTCATTGGTTTTGCTGCGCTATAGTGAAGAAAAATCATGAAAAAGGTTTAAAAATAGCGCCATCGTGCTAATGCGTTTTAACAAAAATATCCGACTAGGGGCTAAATGTTGTACACTTCAAACACCTTTTTCACAAGACTTGTATTCGACTATATTAGCAAATCGCTGGAAATGACTTCTAGAGATGACCCAGGGACGAAAAGTCTCAAAGTCCCAAAGTCCCAAAGTCTCAAAGTCCCAAAGTTGCAAAGTGCATTTTAACTAAAATATCCAACTAGGGCTGAAGGAGCAAAGCATGATGGCAAAGAGATTGAACTTGAAGTGGATGTTCAGACATACGGTACAGTGGATGTTCAGAGAGTGCTTATATTTATTTTAAGCTGAAGAAGCAATGCAAGAAAGATGCAAAGAGAGATTGAAGTGGATGTTCAGATGTACTAATAGTTCTGTGAGGTTTGCTTGCTCAGTGTGGACGGTAGTTGTATTTCAAGATTTGCTAGCGCATAGTGACGGTAGTGGATGCAGATGGAAGCTACGCATTACATGAGGCCAAAAATGTACGATCAAGATTTCAAGAACAGTGACGTATTTAAAATGGGCAGATTTAAAATTTTAAAATGGCAAGGTTTGCAGGCTCAGTGACATAATTTAAGCGCAACACTTTTCAAGTGCAGTGAAGCCATTAAATTGTAAATTTTGCTAACGCAATGAGGTCATTAAAAGGTGTAGCAGCCCAATCAGTGTACCAGTTGAAAACTTAATATGATTGTTGAAATGTTTGTGTTTGGAAACTCGTTTTTCAACACACTAGCACTGCTGATGACGCAGGTGAGGCTGAGCCTGTACTCTACCCGTCAGCACGCGCTCGTGCTGCGTGTACTCAGCGCCCCGCAGCAGTACGACCGTCTGTGGCTCAGAGTGACGTCACGCCACGACGAACGGCTGTACGGCGGCGGGGAACACTTCACACACCTCGACCTCAAGGGAAGAGTCTTTCCAATCTGGACCCGTGAACAAGGTCTGAAACCAGGGCCGGATTTACACAGAGTGAGGCCCTGAGCAATTTCAATTATGAGGCCCCACTTGAGGATAAAAACAGACATAATGCATATTGCTAGATCTAAGTATAATGCACATTGCATCAGTGACACATGTTTGATGCACCACTGTTAGTCTCTAACGAGTCCAATTGTAATTGACACAATTGTTTCATTCCAGTTTTTTATGCTACATCCTAAAAATCACAAGTTTTAATCAACTTTTTCCTGCACTTCTGCATCGCATAATCTGCGATAATGTCATCAAAAGAAATTTTGCGTAGTTGTTTGCATTCGATGCAAAGCAAGCTCAATGAGCTGAGTTTATTCTGGTGCATTGTGGAGCAAAGTTCGTTTTTGTGCGCTTTAGCTGCGAGAACGATCGCTCGCCAGTGCAATTTGTTACCATTAGGATTAACGTTAAACTCACAGAAAAAACGACTGATTGATCGCGTAATCCAAAAATAATCGATCATACGTTCACAAAACTATTCTTTCTCACTTCCCGCCATAAACAATATATCGAGAGACGCAGGTTCTTACAGTGTATGACGCTACAGTTCAACTGAATTAATAAAGAACTAAGAACAAGTGTTTTCGATCTTACGCATTAGCCGCATCAATTCCTAGTAAACAGTATTACTATCAATGTCACAGGCAGCTTTTATAGTGGCGCCACTGAAATTTCTTTCTTTACTTCACTTTTAGAGGCCCTCAGATTCCAGAGGCCCTAAGCAGTTGCTTAGTTGGCCTACATGTAAATCCGGCATTGTCTGAAACGGCTCTAGGTCCTCCGGCATTAATATAATTTCCATGCATCTTCCATTGTTATCCCCATCAGGCCGAGGAACAAAGAACTGGCTTGATACCCCCGGGTGTGTCGTAGAAGGCGACTAAAGAAAGAACAACGGTTTTGCACCGGCTCTCTTACATAGAGCCGGACTGTAGACGTATATAGTCTTTGTGCTATACAAGGTCCCTAAACTACAAAAAGACCGATATGCTCTTTGATGCTAAGGAGCCGTTCACAAATTAGATAACGCTGAAAAATGGCTCGTTTAGCCCAACCACCCACCCCACCTAACGGATGATAATGGAAGGCTTAACTACCCACTCCAACATTAGATAACACTTATGCTTCCGACCACCTCACAAAAATGCCGAAAATGTGAAATGCGATGTTGATCATTGTCCACGTTATCTAATTTGTGAACGGCCCCTTAGCATCAAAGAGCGTATCGGTTTTTTTTGTAGTTTAGGGACCTTGTATAGCACAAAGACTATATACGCCTACAGTCCGGCTCTATGTAAGAGAGCCGGTGCAAAATCTAGGTGCAATGTACCTAGTTGCACTCGTCGCTAAATTATGTCGAAAGGCAATTAGGCCTTCAAATGAAAGCAAAGTACAAATGCGGACTGAAAAAAACTGCCAAAATGCGTGTAGGCATGCCGGCCTATATTGCACGATTATTATGTTTGTTATGTGACATCATTTAAAACCACCACCCACTTCATATAACGCCTCCCAACAAAATTGCTTAGCACCCGCCGACCTTAAAGCGTTATCTAATTTGCCAACGGCCCCTAAAGTGATGCAACAGAAGGTTATTTTACTACTTTTAACCATAGATTTGTAGCTTATGGAGAGGGCATGGTGAGAGTTAGTTCAGGTCTACTTATATGTAGGATTTTAAGAAAAGTTTTCATTAAATTCTAGGGTGTCAAATTGAACGTCGCATCATTGAAAATTGATAATGATACTTATTGAGTTTTTGAAAATGAAGTTTTTGTCATGGATCATCTGAAAAATATTAGCCTATACGTTTGATGAGGCAAGGGTTTAAATTTGATCAATTAATTAATTAAATGAATCACTTGTAACGCCCCAGAAATATGTCATGCAAACGGAGATGGAAGAATCTTCATTTGCATCAATCGTAGGTGCGGTAGAAGCGCTGCAGACTATACATGAAATCTTTTTTTAGAAGTCGGTTTCAGGTGAACTGTTTTCAGGTGTCGGTCGGGACAAAAACGATCTATTGTCAGCTTGCGCCGACGCCATCGAACCCAATTCTTCGGGCGACTACCACACAACATACTTTCCTCAGGCGACATTCATCAGTTCACGCCACTTCTACTGCCACGTCGCCGGTCACCATTATGTCGAGTTGGACTTTGAGCACGACGACTTCAGCGAGATATTTGTGTTGCGCAAGCGTGACGTCATCGGGTCAACTGTGCTGCTTAATACTGGCGCCTCGCTACAGAATGTGCAGGAGAAACTTAGCCAGTATCTTTGGCGTCAACCACTGCTGCCCGAGTGGGTGGGAGGAGGGGCGATCATTGGGCTGCAAGGTGGAACGGACAAAGTAAGCAGTGTTAATTATGTAGATAGTTTATTATTTTTGGACTTTTTAATTCATCTTCAGCTAGTTTGAAAACGCAAAAAGAAATATAGGAAAGATAAATATTACATAACTGCAAGCATCCAGCTAGCCAATCCAAGCCTCAACGACTGATTTGCAAAATGGTGAACCGCCAATGTTAACATTTTTGCCTATTCGTATCATTTATTATAATTGTTATTCATGCTACATTATTGTCACTTAATTTATCTGAGAAATTGCTATAGAAAAAATGTGCCAAGAAAAGCTACAAAGATAATAATGAGAATAAATTAGCAAAAGAGTTTTAATTATCAAACTCTTCGTAGAGAGTGCACCACGAATCAACACCTCTTCACCGCATTGCACATCAGGTATTGATATAGATATTTATTTCAGCATTCCCTTAAGCGCTAATTTCATAGTTTTGCATACCTAATCTGTATAATCTGCAGATAATATATGATGACATTGTGTTGATTCAAATATTCATGTGGTAACAAGTCATTGTGTATTGTTGTAGATGCTGAGAATCCTGTCTCAAGCGCAACTGAGTGGAGTTTCCGTTGCTGCACTGTGGATACAAGACTGGTGCGGAAAAGTTACGACATCATTCGGCCAGAGGGTCTTCTGGAACTGGGAATGGAGTCCTGACCAGTATCCAGGTTTAGATATGAATATCTTGATTTCATCACAAGCGATAGAGCAACAAACAATAATAAGAGGAACCAATAAATTAAATAAGGAACGTTTGCAAAAAACCTAATTAGAAAATCAGTCAGCATAGGCTGTGGCAATTGTTGTCTATGCTAGCAGTATAGTAAATTAGGTTTGTTCAAAATCACAGTACTGTTAAAACATTGAGGCCTCAGCTGTTCATCTACAGTCAACAATGGTAATTCAGAGCTATAATTATTATGAATTATTTTCAGATAATATTGCAAAAATCGTCTATATCAGCACTATTACAATTAATTATTGTATATTGAAAATTCGGTTAACCCGCGTCAAGAATGTTAGGTACTATTTAAGATTTGACAGTTTTTAAATTTGAATCTTTGCCATGGTTTGACTTGATTTTTTTGTTAGTCTCTGCATGCATGAAATTTACTGAACCAGTGAACAAAATTTTACATCAAACTCGTTATAGTCAGTCAACATTTTAATAGAAATATGTATTAATTAAAAAAATTCTGAAGCACATGTTGACTACCTTGAAGAAGACCTAGCCCTTATATAAATATTTTAGTTGCAACTGGGACGGTTGATATCAACACAATGCAAAAGCACGATCAGGACAAAGAACAGCAACCTTAACCAACAATTCACATGTACAGTATACAAAAAATAACTCTCCAGAGCCTGCATTTGTTGCAAATTACAATTTTTCCTATTCGGTGTCAAATTTAATTGCTAGGTATGATAAGAAAATTTTGATATTTAAAAATTATCTATAGTGTGCTATAGTGTGCATGAGCAGGGGCTTTACAGTCCCTTCAGCAAGGCTCTTAAACACAAAAAATCAAGTAGGACAAAAACAGCACGCTACCGATTCGTGTGCTGTACTCATTTTTATTATATGAATAGAGTAATTGAATTTTGAAATATGTAAATAACTGAGATATAATAATTCAATTCTGTATTGATTGAAGGTTTAAACACAACGATAAAGCAGTTGAAGGAAGGGGGTGTGCGCGTGCTAGCTTACATCAATCCACACCTGAACGTGGCGGGTCGCCTATTCAGCATCGCCGACTCGAGCGGCTATCTCATGAAGGATGGCTCTGGCTCTACGTATCTCATCGACTTCGGAGAGTTTCAATGTGGAACCATAGACCTGACGAATACTTCTGCCTTTGACTGGTACAAAGGTCAACTATTGGTGACACACTTAACACTAAATTAATGGAATTTTTGTGCATATGTAAAATTTTTCACAAATTTTGTGAAAGTTGGCTTCGTAAGAAATATTTGATGAGTTTTTCTATCTCGTTTTTTAGCCATTTGTAAGCTTTATGATTATAACACACAGTGTAGTGCTTCTCCAGCTAGTACTACCAGTGCCCACTTTATTAGGTTTTATTTATTCGTTCATTTTTTTTTATTTGCTTATTTTGCATATTGCAAACTTCTACGATAAACAAAAAATTTAGTCAAATTTAAAATAATTCCTATTTCCTAATTCTGAAATTATTCCTTAATATATTGACATTTATGATATAAAACTACGATTTTTTTGGCGTGAATGCTGACTAATCACCATTGCAAGAATAAACATTTTTCCATCACAGAGATCATGCGAAAGAATCTCGTTGAGTTCGGGTTCAGTGGCTGGATGGCCGACTTCTGCGAGTACATCCCCACCGACGCGCTCTTCCACGACGGCCGGAGTGGGCTCGAGGTCCATAACGAGTTTCCTGTGCTCTTTGCGCGACTAAACCGGGAGATTGTCGAACAGACTGGGAACTTGGGAGAACTGCTGTTCTTTATGCGCGCTGGCGGGCAAGGTATGACACCATAATATTTGTGAGCTGGTGGACAGGGTAGAACCTTATATGTGAGCTGCTAGACAGACTATGACGTCATATGTGAGGTGCTTTAGAAGGTATGACGTCATAGGTGAGCTGGTGGACGGGGTATGGCATCATTTTTTCGCTGGAGGATAGGGTATGACGTCATATGCGCGCTAGCTAGTCTGAGGTGACGTCACATTTGAGGCTGGCGCTGTATTTGATCATACCCAAATTTAGTAGCCAATTGATTGACAGCCAATAAAAAATTTCCAATTTTGTTAGCCCAGACTAGAAGTCAGGCTAGTCCATAGAGACGAACGTACTACAGTTGTATTAAATGAACTTTTGTGTAGAAAGGTATTGCATTAGACTATATTGGGTACGGGGGATTCGAATGTGGAATAAAAAATTTAGTAAATCGCTGCATGTTTCTGCACTTCAAGTTTTTCGATCTTAGTTTAAAATTCATTTTAAAGGACATGGCGTGGAATTTGGTAAATAAGAATTCTGAGTCACATTCCTCGCATAGTGTTTTTTTATAAAATAGGCAATTTTTCCAAAAAATTTGTGATTTAAATTGGTTAAAAAAATATTAAAACTGATATTTTCAATTGGGCGCCAAAGGCCAGCAGCGTCCATGACAACGGTTGTAAGTTGTAATAACGGCACTGTTACATTTGAATCGCAATTTCTGATTGGTTAGTGTTGCTGACGTTGTGGCGGCTGCAAGTTTCAGGTACAGTCCATTTCGAATTGAAAGTTACTGCTGTCACATGACGCTGTATGGTTCTGATGTCATTAGATGTATTAGACATTAGACTAACATTTAATTTGTATTGGGTATTATACTACCCATCGCGCATGTTTATCAAATTCAGATGTAATCTGATGAGTATAGTCTACAACTGTTCTATTATGTATGCGCTTCCTTATTGACTTCCACACTTTTTGCTATTGCTCTTTAATTCTGTTTGGTCGTTATGTTTGTATGTTCAACCGCCTTTGTGGCGAAATAAAGATACATAATATCGTCGATTCTAGCTGCACTGCGTGATGCTCAGGTTCTCAGCGCTACGGCCTGCTGACGTGGGCCGGCGATCAGAACGTCGATTTCAGTTACTCTGACGGCCTGGCGTCCACCGTGCCGGCCGCCCTGTCGCTCGGCCTCAGCGGGTTTGGCCTGACACACTTTGACATTGGCGGCTACACGACGATGACGTCAGAGGTAGGGGCGGGCGCGGCGCGCTGCAGCGTGAGACTGACGCGCTCGCGGGAGCTGCTGCTGCGCAGCGCAGAGGCCGCGGTCTTCACTCCTGTCATGAGAACGCACGAGGGTAGGAACTAGGAGCATTCGCGGCGCTCTGGGAGGCAAAAGAGACATTGCCCCCCAAGGCCCCAACTCAGAAAGTTAGCCCCTCCGACTAGCTTTGCCACTTTGGCCTCATCTAGTCTGCCAGCTTCCAATCCGTCTGGCCCTAAACCCCTGAGCCGGAGTCACTACGGCTAGTAACTTACTCTGAAGTCTATGCGAAATAAAATTCTATGTATATAAAGTTGGCCCCTCCACTTTTTTCCTTTGTCCCCATGGCATTTGACCCCCACAAAAAAAATTCTGACATCACTATGGGGTAGAAGGGAGAAAATAAATGATTTAAAAATAATTTTTGATGGAAATTTTTTGCGAATTATATCCAGAACCATCGATTTGGTAAAAATTTGAATTTACTCACGAAGTAATTTTCAATTATGGAATCTGCCTACATGTGCATTTATGTTGAAATTAAAGACGTTAAGGATTTAAATACGTTTTTTCAAGCTGATCCAGAAAAAAATCCCAACACAAGACGTACAAAGCCTCTTATATTGCTGAGTCATTGTTTACAAATACTAAGTGGAGAATTTTTTCCTTATGGCATTGCATGTGTCTACAGGCAATCGGCCCGATCTAAACGCCCAAATCTACAGCGACTCCTCCACTCTGCGCCACTTTGCTCGCCTCGTCTCCATGTTCACAGCCCTACGCCCCTACACGAGTGCGCTGATCGCAGCCAACGCCTCACACGGTACGCCGCTTCAGCGTCCTCTCTTCTACCACTACGACACAGACCCTGGCGCGCTAACAACCTGCCACCAGTACCTCTACGGGCCCGACCTGCTCGTCGCGCCCGTCCTCAAGGGGGGGGTCGAGCGCTGGTCCGTCTACCTGCCCGGACCCGAGACGTGGGTCAGTCTGTATGATGAGGGGGTGGTAGTGGAAGGGCCTGCGAGCATAGAGGTGGAGGCGGTGTTGGGAAGGCCGCCGGTGTTTTATCGTAAGGGTTCAGAGTGGGTGGACACGTTTTTGAGTGTTGGAGCGATTGCAGACAGTGGAATTTTATAATCTAGTTCAAGTTAAGTCCATTTGAAATTTAGTCTCTGTGATAATCCAACTGCTTCTTTTAGACTTTAATCGTTTGTTTGTGTGATCCAATCGACAGTTACTTATTCATAGTTGATTTGAACTTTTTTCTGTATTTGGCCATTAGTAATTATTGATCTGTGTGAAATTTATTGTAATTTTTTTGCGTTATGATTAGTATTAAAGTTTAAAGTATAATATTATAGTATAAAGTATAAATTTAGTGCACCATATCGTGTTCTTATACAGGGTGCGTAAAAAAACAACAACCCCCTAGCGAATTCGCGATAACTCGGCCAAAAGTGAATATATTTCCTTGAAATTTTCAGGGATTGCAGCTA
>JAQIWG010000020.1:0-62920 GCA_034695025.1 Chamaedrilus cognettii | reverse complement strand
CTGCTTCATCTACAACTTTGAGACTCAGACATGGCTGGAGAGAGCGTCGTACAAAACTGACGTGGATCATTTTGGTTCAGTTGTTGACAAACAAACTCCCTACATTGCTGGTTTTGGTATATACGACAAAGGCTGGAAACCTAGACGAGGTGCGTGGCGTGTCGGTGCGTGACGTGATGGAGAAAAAGCGAGGAGCGCGCTGGACGCATCACACCACACTGCCGCAGAGCGCACTCTTACACGCCTTCGGTGTTGTACCGCTGTACCGTCCACAGCAGAACGCTTAATCCAACCAAACACGTTCCGTTCAGAGAACTGACTACCTTCCCTCAACAATTTGAACTGACAGAACGCTGCGACAAGGCGTGGTTCTACAAGTTTTGATCGGTGCAGAGGGCTGATTTGCTTCACATGTGTGACTCGCGAACTGGGTAGGGGGTGGGGGGGTGCTAACGGAGACTTTTCCTTTCAAGCACAACTCTAGACCGGGGGGGGGGAGGAGGGGGTGGGGATGCCCAAAAAAAAGCATACCAGGGACTGCAACTGTTTTTGTGTGGCCAAAAACTTCGCTCAGAATGCTGGTGGGGGTGGGGGGTAGGTGATTTTTGCTAGAGGGAGGGGATGAGTTATACTGGTGCTGGGGATGATTGCCTTAATTTATTTAGTTTGCTTTAGTTTAGCTGCTGTTGCGTTGTTGTGTTAGCCCTGTTGTGCAACAAGGTAATTTTAAAAATTACATGCCGAGGTGAAGAAGTCCCCCACATACGAAGGTCGTTTAGGCCTAATATATAGATAGCCAGTCGCTGCCTTTTTTTAATTTTTGAGATATTACAAATACAGATATGTTTTGTAGGAAATTCAACTTTCAACATCTCAGGAAAATGTTGTAACGATGACGTCACTATTAGTACTTCAGGTAAACAATAAGCATGGCGAGAGTGCCGCTGTTAGCCTCCAGAATAGAACATCTTGCAGTAATTTGAATTCTTCGGGCCAAAGGTCTTAGTGCGGCTGAAATTCGCAATGAAATACCGCTAGTAGATGCATGCGCAAAGTGCTTTAATCTATCGGCGGTAATAAGTTGGCACCGCTAGTTTCCCAGCGGCCGAACACGTTTAGTTGACGACAAGCGGTCGGAAAATGCGGCCCGACGCTATTGAACGGAGACCAAATGCGGCCCGCCAGGTAAAAAGGCTTGGCAACACTGTTTTATAATGTATAACAATAATAATAATAATGGGTTTTTCGTCCGTTTCATAGTCTGGCGACCATATCGGGGACGCCCTCCTGGCAACACAGCCATCTTCCCTAGTCCACCCAGGCTGAGATAGACACCAAGGCCAAGAGGGAAAGTCAATAAAATGTATACAAAATGTTTGATGTCTGTTGTCAGTTTGTCATCGAAAAAACAGCCAACGTTTCCGAAACAGTTTAACGGAAATGTGACATTTTAAGGTCCGCCCAACTTCATCGACACGACAGTCAACGACAACGAAGCAGACCTCGGCTAGCAACAGAAAGAAATTTGTCAGAGCCGCGAAACATGCGAACGTGTGCCCTGTTTGTGAAAACGTTGTATCTCTCGGAATAGCTATTTAACATCCGAAAACGCAAATACCCATTGACTGGTTAAATGCCGCGTGTGTGAAATCTGCGAGTCGTTACTTTTGCCTTCAGCTGACCGACTGAATGGCGCGCAGAGACAACGGCTAAAATACAATAACCGCCACGTGTGTCGGTAATTTTACAAATAAATGCTCATGTAGCAGGTTGTACCTATACAAGTTCTCCTGCTCAGGCGAGAAATGCTGGAAGGGGGGGGAATTTGTAGCTTAAGAATAGTGTGTTGTAACAAAATACTATATACAGTCCGGTTCTGTACAAGAGCACCGACACAGAACCGCTCCCCCTTCTTTAGTCGCCTTTTACGACTCGGCCGGTGATTCCTAGGGCGCAAGCCAATTCCTTGTTCCCCAGCTTGCAGGGGTTTTGTGGACCACTGGAGCTAGGTTTCTACTGCCGGATGCCCTTTCTCACGTTAACCAGAAAAATAGATCATACTGCACGGTGATTAGCATCTCGCGACAATTGTCGCATGTTAATTTTTTTATGCTAGTGCATCTCCTAATTCTAAGACTTTCCAGAACACAACAAATGTAACAATATAAATTGAAATAAAATTTCAATATAAATTTATGCAATATGCATAATGCATATGTATAATGCAATATAAATATAAAGAAAATAAATTTGACAAATATTCAGATAAGCTAGGCTGTAATTAAACTATGAGAAAAAGTTATCCTTATCAAGACTTAGTTCATCTTCCACTCGAAGCTTTGGATAACTGGCGCGCATCCTATCAAACACTGAGTGATAAACTGCTAAATTTAGCCAGCTAGGCCCACTCTAATAATAATTAAGGAACATAAATTACTCTCACTAGTTAACATGATTGTGATGTCCGAATAATCTACTGAAGGCCACTAACATGACATCATGAAGCGTCATAGAGTATATTATAGAGCATTAAAGAATCTAATATACACTTAAGATGCAATGCTTTGCAGATATAAAAATAACCGTGTAATAACCGTGTAAAATAATCTACAGCAAGTACAAAAATAGCAGAGACATTCTCCTGTGTCTTGTGTGTGGACCGTGATGCACTTACTCAACAATGCTAACCAAGTCAACTAAGCAGAACTTGGATGACAATCACAGTATCACATCTAGCATAATTGCTACTACACCCTGTCCTGATGAAAGTAACCACACTTTAAACTTGTCATAACTCGGTCAAAAGTTATCAGATTGGTCAGAAATTTTACAGAAAACAACTGTAGCCATATCTACACCAACTTGGAAATTTATAGAGAAATCCGAGCAATTTTGACAAAATTATGGCTATTTAACAAAAAGTACCGAAAAAAAAGTTTCCAGCATTAGTTGCTGCCTACTGTCAAGTTACAAACAAGCAGTCCAGAAATTTAGTCACGGCTGATGTTCAAAGTGTCCTTCTTGTTCACGTACACATGACATAAGATGGGGACCCCACTATTTGACTACCTGATTTATGATTTTGTGACAAAACAGCCGCCACTTTTCAGGCAGACGAGTCGTCGGGTGATTAACGTCACGCAGGCCAGTATGCTAAACACGCTCCTCCTGTAGAGGTGTAGACTCTGCACTCCATATCTGAGGGTCATGCGGATAGAACCATGTCTTCTGTCATGTGTACGCGAACAAGAAGGACACTTTGAACATCAGCTGTGACTAAATTGCTGGACTGTTTGTTTGTAACTTGACAGTAGGCACACAATAGGCAGCAACTAATGTTGGAAACTTTTTTTTTTGGTACATTTTAAAAAATAGCCATAATTTTGTCAAAATTGCTCGGATTTCTCTATAAATTTTCGAGTTGGTGTACATATGGCTACAGTTGTTGTGCATAAAGTTTCAGACCAATATGATGGCTTTTGACTGAGTTATGACAAGTTTAAAGTGTAGTCATTTTGATCGGGACAGAGTGTAGTATTGGCTATAATGGCCTACAATCAATAACGCAAACTACAAATAGCAGCTAGAGCATACAATAACCAGAGAGCGACGCAGCAGGCGTGTATAAAGGCTAATCTTATGGCAATTGCAATCCTGCGTACGATAAAAATAATAGCCCACACTTAGACTCCATGAGAAAAAGCACGACATTAACCGACTAAATGATCGCAACGAGTATGAACGTATTTTCTTATACTTACTATGTACCAAATTAGAGAGAATATTGAACTGAACACATGTAAACAAGCACAAGTACACTCTAGTCGATGTTGATGGGATTGCACAGCAGTCCAGCACCATTTGGGAGCCAGCAATCAAACACACCGTGATGCTTTGTATCGTAGATAATTTCTTACTTCGACATTGTATAATATGTGATACTTTCTGTGTAATACTTGAAGAATGATAATAGAAGACAGATACTCATGCAGTGGAATAAAAGAAATACAATCATAAATGATGAACAAATTCTGCAGAATGGCAAGAATGTATCAAAATACACCATGTTTAAAAACAACAAGAACCTCACCACTATGGTTGTGTATTGATAATATGTGTTGTGTTCGTTGATAATGGAATTGTGTGAAATTTTAAGGTGTTTTGCACAAACAATAAAGGTACACATCTATTGCCATACAAATTTAGTATATAAGAGTGTCGCCCATTAGCATTGATGCGAGCGCGTAGAGGTGCACAGACTGAGGCCTCGCACCGTTATCGATAACGAGCTTTGAACGGTATCACTAAAAGTAGAATTATTGGGCCCTGGAATACATTGGCTTTCTTAATCAGATGTCTGCACATATGTCTTGCACCTTCAACCAAATTGTATAGAACTACATGATACTGAAAAGTACGTTTATTACATGATTGGTGAAAAGTACGTTGCACAGCCTTGCGTGTGCGATGTATTAGCAGACAATATTGTACTACAATTGTAATTGAAATTTGATCAGCAATACTTCATTGTTAATCTCTTAAATTTGCTACAAATATGTGGCATTCTGGCAAGGCCACTTTCTTTAGCGCCAGAGGTTTGGCTTTTTTTAAACACAGTGTAGAAAGCATCAGCACTTATATTGGTATGCACCATCGCGAGTAAACCTCAAGTTGGTTCAACAGCCCGGTTTTCTGCTAAAACAAGCGACGTCACGCTAGGCGGACAGCAAGACAGTGAGACAGAGAACCTCTAAGCGTATGACATCATCACTTTCTTAGCGAATAATCTGGCAATTGAGTGAACTCGAGGTTTTCCCGCAATGATGAACACCAATATTAGAGCTTGATGAAGTACATGTATACATAACAAGTCAAAGTATAGTAATCAACAACCTAGCAACTTATATAAAGTGAAATAGACAAGTACTCTTCTATAGGCCTACTATTCTACACTCTCAGATCTATACTCTCAGAGGCAAGTATAATAGGAGAACAATTCTGCAGCTAGGTTTGTACCGCAAGGCCCACCAAACGTCATAACAATGTATAAAATATCATTGGTAAGAATCGCGAGTCTAAACATTGACGGCCGATGCTGACTGCACGTTGAGGAGCAGCGGTCGCCTGTCATTGATCAACAGACCGTCCTCATCACTCTACAACATCAACACACACTATGTAAAGAAATTTAAGAACTATGTTTATTAACTGAGAGTACAATGTACACTTCTCCCGCTTCACTTGGTTCAATATAATCATCACAGCAGCAAATTGTTTAGAACTTAATCTGACTGAGATTGCAAACCAACGGTCAAACAAACCATTCAGTATCAAAAAACGAAAGATTTAGCACAAATACTATGATGTGAAACATGAGGCAATAAAAATAAAGACACCTTAAAATATAGGCAATATGCAAATTATAAAACTACACCGAGATACTGTAACATCAATACAAAGTATTAACCATTCAGGTTTTAGCCACTCATAAACGTTCAAGACACTTCCTGGCTTAAATTAAGGGAAAGACTAGAAGTTAACAGCAAATCACACAATCCGTAAGAAGATCTGAATTACTTCTACCCTGGCACGCACTATCGCTCAAGAGTCTGAAGCAGAGTTAAGTTTAACAGTCAAGCAACACGGGTTCTTGAGCGACCGGTAAGACCACGGGCGTGTAAAATAGACAAGGAAACTGCTGCATTGCTTTCTAAGCAAGGAAATGTGACAAATAGCCTCAAATAACACGCTGCAAAATGGCTTCGTCCATAAGGAAAAGTACTTGGTCGCGATTGGTGATTTTACGCCACGTGATTGCCTGATTACCTATTGCTCTATAGGATATAGTGGGTTCTAGTGAGTAGTGTGCAATAAAGCAGTCAATTGACAACTCATCACAACAAATCATCCCTATCGATGCGCTTGGCTTGCTTACAAATCGAGCTCAGCGCCGTTGGTCTGCGCTTGCCTACAGTACAGCTCTCAACACTGATAATTATACCAGGACAACTACAATCATAGGTGGCAGGGCAAGTAGCGCAGCGCTGACCATGAAGGTGTCCTCTGACTGATGTCTGTGCACCCAGCGCCGGTGCAGCAGGGCAAAGTACTCCACCCTGTGAGCCATCCCTTGCGCCCCCGGGTCAACCTCTCCCGGGGCGCCCTCGAGGTCGTTCAGGCCCCCCCTGCTCCCCTCCACACAAAACGACTCTCCATCCACTGCACAGCCGACTGACCCAAGGGTCCGTCCGACCTAACATTAACAACAATAGTCACGGACAGTGGCTATAGTGTAAAATGTGGGGCCCCGGATCTGTCATAATTTGTGGGGCCCCCCCATTAAGATCAAGGTAGGGCCCCAGTTAAGTAGCATGGGGCCCCCCAAAAAAAAGTTGGAGCCTAGTGTTAAGCTGCTGACAGAAACTTTTCCTTCCCATGCCAAACTCACAAGTGGGGGGGGGGCGGTGGTATTGACGGAAATTTGTTGGTGGGCCCCAGAGGTGATCCGGTAGGGGCGATCCGATGCGATCCAGCTGACTTTTTGACACGAAGTGAGATGCCAGATCCCATGTATAGAAATTTCAATCCGATCTGGCCCACTTTAACCACTGGTTACGGATAAGTTTCATAGGTGTAGTACACTAAAATATATAAGAAAGGCCATACATCAAATGATAGACGACCTGCTTGAGAAGGAATCATAAGAGATGAAGAGAAGGGCCGAAGATCGTCTAGGATGGAAGGCTTGAACAGTGGACACCAAAGACCTAACATGTCGCAGAACACTGACGACGATATTTTCATCAGTAATTTTTTTCACCTAAATGAAAATTTTCAATTCCTGTGGTGATTAGAGTTGCTTAAGTTCCGTAAGCTGCAGACTAGTTTCAAGTTCTGGAAGTTACCAGTACTAGACTTCCTGGGCTAATAAACCACCAGTTGTTTCTGAATCTCGCCAATAGGCTAAAACCCTACCTGCAGAGCAACCATGAGGGTGAAGCCCCCGAGGTGGAAGGCCCAGCCTAGCCGCGGCCCCCACGCCTCCGTCAGCACAAACGTCTTGACAAACCCCCACAGCCCACGCCACAGCAGCAGCACCACCACCGTTGACACGGCCCCGTACAGGCCCTCAACCACAAGGGCAGCCATCCTGCGCCCCCCGTGAGAGAGCCACAGCCCCCCCTGGCCCCCCTGAGAGGACGTGGTGACGAGGTAATGAAGCAGTCGCTCGAGGGGGCGCTGTGCAGTGAACAGCAGCGCGGTGCAGACGTACCTGTGCATAGTAGACCCTGTTACGTTTCCATGTCAGCGCATCACCTAAGTTGTGTCCATAGCTCTACAAAGAGCTTCATCTGTGGTCACCCTCCCAGTGAGTTAAAGTCGCTCACAAAGTTAGTCCTCGAGAGTTAACCACTCAGAGTTAATCGCTCAGAGTTAGTCCTCGAGAGTTAGTCGCTCCTGTTGCACCCAATACTGCCACAGCTCGACTCAGGTCTGCTAATAGATCCGATACTCGTGACCACGTACCCAGCGCAACTACGGAGAATATGAATTTTCCCTTGCCGTCTGCGTGGAACAGCCTTCTGGCTGAGACACCCTCACTTGAACTGTATAAGACGAAGCTTGTATGTATCTATATGTATGTATGTATATTGCACTTTTAACGCACAAGAATATGTCATGCAAACGGAGATGGAAAAGCATCATTTGCTTGAATCGTAGGTGCGGGAGAAGTGCAACAGACTACATACAGAAAGCGGACTTGAAAAAATGAGTTTTAAAGGTGGATTTAAAGGAGAAAAGGGACTTAGCCGATCTAGGAGAAAAGGGACTTAGCCGATCTGAATTAAATGCTTGCTGCTTGAGCTTAAGTCTGAATTGTAGGAAGTTCTTGATTCTGCTGCATTGCTGACTTCATCCGTTTATGGCCTACAAGTCCTAAATTATCCAGACTGTAAAGCGCCCTAGAATTGTCCTAGATTTGTTATAGCGTTGTAGCAAGTTAGCATATGCAGTACTACAAATCAAATATCAATAATACTATTATTATTAATAAGTCCATTCAAATTCTATTTACTCCAGAACAAACTGTTTGCCACGAGAAAAACTTAGTTTCATCCCGAGACTATAAGCGAAACAAATAGAGCAAAATTGCTTATTGTGGTTCTGCGTTTCGCTGCTGTATTGAAATGCTCGTTCGGAAGTTATTGTCATATTTAGGAACAATGCTGCGATTGTTGCTGCTTAAGGCGATGACCTTTCCGGCTTTAGTTCTAAATTGATTATCAATTTATGAGCTAGGCTGTGTTCTAGAGAGTGTCAAGTATGTTGAACTCACTATTATTATTATTAGTTTTGCTATTATATATTTTTTATTTATTATATTGGAATTTATTGTAATAGGAACAACGCTGCTATTGAGGCTGCTTAAGGTTGACACCATTCCGGCTTCAGTACTAAATTGAATATCAATTTATGAGCAAGGCTGCGTTCTAGAGAGTATCGTGTATTTTGCCACATTGGACTAGCATTTATTAATGCATTCTATTGATGCATTGCTCAAGAATTAAACGAACGTTTCCATTACCCGGCAGCGAGGGACAGGAGGAGGGAATGGAGAATGGGGGAGTGCGGGAGGATGCAGGCGTCGCCGAGCTGCCAGAGGCTCGCCCACAGCATGACAACGAGGGAGAGGATGAGCAGGACTGTCAGCACGACATCCAGGGTGTAGCGGCACAGGGAGGCGACCTGCAAGGCAGGACAGACATACATGCAAGCAGACAAGACAGACAGGCAGGCAGACAGATAGACAGACAAGCAGACAGATAGACAGGCAGACAGACAGACAGGCAGGCAGACAGATAGGCAGACAGATAGACAGACAGGCAGACAGATAGACAGACTGGCAGGCAGATAGACAGACTGGCAGGCAGGCATGCAGACAGGCAGGCACACTGGCACAGACAATAGGTTCTCCAGCATGCGACTATGCTGTAGTGCAGGCAAGATCACTAATCAAGAGACTAGCAAGGATTAAAAAATAAAACTAACTAATACAGACGCATGGCACTAACCACACTGTAGGTCAACTAGCAATACGGTCAGGGTTTGATCTGCCAGTCGTCAAAATCACCAAAAAATAATTTTTGGAGCAGTTGGAAAATTTTGTTTCCATTTGGCAAAAGCAGTTGGCTAATTTTTTATTCATCCTTAATTCTTAGACTCCCAGTTACCGGCTCTATTGTGATGAATAGAGGAATAAATTTGATATATCGGTATTCCAGTGTACCCGAAGAGAACAAACATGTAACAAATTTGGCAAAAAAAGTAGATCAGGCCGTGAATACGGTAACTAGTATGTTGCAAACAACAATAGCAGAAGCTGTCATAGCACTAGGCTAGCGGGTCAACATGCAATATCTGCAGGCTACGGTAATGGCAAAGATTTTTTATTTAGCACACAACCGCTTCCACTTGCAGAGATTGCGTTCCTGCAGTGTGAAACACTGCTCTAACACACACGATTTTCTTTCAATCCTGCAGTGTGAAACACTGCTCTAACACACACGATTTTCTTTCAAAAATGTTATGAATGAAACATACAGTTACATGTACTTTTCAAAACACACAGTAGGCCCAAATCTTCTCAAACCAGCCAAGTCCATTCTACAGGCACAGTGCAAGTACCCACCGGGGTGCGACAGCGCGGCAGTGCGCTGTAGAAGTCATCCACACAGTCGACTTGCAGCACCAGGGGACTCCCGGGCGCATTCCCTCCCGCCCTCAACACCCACAGCGCCACCTGGGCGCCGCCCGCCATCACCGCCGACACCCACAGGCGGTCCCCCGCCCCTCTCACCTCGCTCAGTCCCAGATCAATGAGGTTCCACACCCCCCGGAAGTAGGCAAGCACCCCCAGTGCGCAGAGATAGATGGCGACCCGTGATACAACCAAGTGACTTAGGGAGCAAGGCAAGGCCAAGCCCGGCGTGGGATCTGATGGTCTGCGCAGGGGCTGGAGCTCATCGGGCTGTGGGCGGGGCTGCAGGAAGGGCTGGAGGCGGGGCATAGCGTGGAAGGCGAGGACGAGGATGAACGTGCCTGTCCCCAGGCAGGCGAGCGCGCTGTAAAGGGGCTGGGCGGGGAGCAGGTAGAGGTCCAGCAGGTACCACGTCCCGCTCCAGTAGACGACGATCAGGGGAAACACAATAAAGGAGCTCCAGAGCGCGTCCACGGCGAACAATAGCCGCTCACAGTGCGCGGAAGTGGGACTGGGGGCGGAGTTAGAGGCGGAACTAGGGGCGAGGCTAGCGGCTGACCGTGCACTGGATGGCAAAGCTGAACCCTCCATGGAGGCTGAAAAAGATCGCGATCGCTGTCCAGCTACTGAAAAGAACCGTAACTGAAGAAGTACATGTACCCCGTCACTTAGTGGAAGAAAACTTTCATCCTATAAAGATCAGCATAAAACAGACGAAAACGAAAGTCTCTACATAATCAACTTCAACTTCAACTTCACTACTGCACTCCACCCTAACGGATGATTTTTTGCAGTAGTAACAACGATGATAATCAATATTATTATTATGAACGAAAATAGGGGAAACACTTATAACACGCGTGTAAAACTGGAATTGGATTAAAAACTTAGTATTGGTTACTTCATGAACTTGGACTCGATGAAGCGTTATTAAAATAAACCCTTTAATTTTTGTTAAAACTTAATTTTTTAACATTCAAAATCATTATTTATTTATATTTTTTGTCAGTTTCAATGCTTTTATAATAATTATTAACTTGTTTTCTTATTCAAGAGACAATGAATCTAGATCTCCACAATCCTCGATGTCCTACCTAATACACAAAATATGGCATGTGAATGACTATTTATACGGCACTTAGGCCTACTTACATAAAAAGAATAAATAAGCTTAATTTATGATCCGCTTTTTAAGTCCCAAAAGTCTACAAGCGCCAATGCTGAGATTTATGCTTTTTCCTCACGTGCCCGAACGCATTAGCGCGGGGGGGGGGGGAAGGGAGGGGGTGCTGATGGACACTTTGGGGGAGGGGGTCCCAGGTGCGATTCGTTGCGATTCGGCTCTGCTACTATGCTCTAGGCTCTAGACGAGGGCCGTCAGCCACATTTTGGCAGATAGAAAATTGACTTCGAATTCCGTTTCTCGGATGAGAACAAACATGGGCTAAGCTAATAAGTTATTACTACACCACGTTCCAAAAAAAACCGGAACCTCTGTCGCTAAGCGAAGTGGCGTTACCAATATGCCACATTTTTAGAATTAAATTAGCAGGGATTAGCAACGAAGTATTGCGGATCAAATTCCAATTACTATTATAGCAGAATATTGTAAGCTAATATTGTGAACGCTCTTCAAATACTCTGCTCACGCAAGGCTGTGCAACAGCTTATAGCAGACACTCTTAGGCTAAGCCTTCAGCTCGTCAACAACCTTGACACCAAGGATGCAATACGCATTGACTGTGAAATTTGGTTTTAATTCAGGATATTTGTACGATACGATTAAGAAAGCCAATATAGCACACATGTAGCACGATAATTTAGCAGCGAAAATATCAGCATTGACGAGTTCAATAAGCGCGTTATCGATAACGCTGCGTGGCAGCGGCACCTCTGTGCATCGATCTGTTCACGCGCGCCTGCGTCAAAGCTAACGGCCAACACCTCGAAATGTAAATTTCGATATTTGAGGCCAGAGTATATGGAAAATCTATATTCGAATTACTATGGTTTGGGTTAGATGCGTTGACGACAATTCGATGGCATTATTATTACTATATTAACTTATTATTAATGGGTCATTTCAAGTCCACGGTGTTATACACAAGTCATTTCAAGTCCACGTTGTTACGATTGTGTTGGAGTTGAGTTAACGCTGACAAGTTTGATTTACATTCATATTCACATTTGGAATAACGTTATAATGTCAAAACAGACAGACAACAGCAAAAATGTGAATATGAATGTGAATCTAACTTGTAAAACGTCAACTCAACTCTAACTCAATCGTAACACCGCGGACTTGAAATGACCCATTGTCGCCATTCTATACCGGACTTTGATCGGAACGCTCCCCGGCCGCGTCCGACGTCGTTAGGCCTACGGATGCCCGGATAAATTACCGCGGACGCACGGCCAGGCAATGGACATCGCCACAGCGTAGGTTTTGAAACGTCCCTTGTCCGTGTTCATTATCTCACTGTGGACTACACGTACTTGTGCATGTGCATGCATGCACATTTAGCGCACCAGCGCACCATGTTATGCACACCAGCGATTCAATGTCGACAGTGACGGCATGCAGCCCATGGTGCCTTCTAGTATAGGGCCTAGTTCTGTTATGGAAACCTAAAATTGTAGGCCTGCGTGCTTTGGCCAATTGGGTCGAATAATTGAACCATGCAGGCGTAAGTGTATGGGCCATCTTCAGAACAAAGTCCAACTAAAGACATAGGCTACCGGTAACTTCTCGCAGGCAACACTACCGGTGCAACCTTATACCCGGGCAAAGTGTTGAACAAACAGTAGGCTAATCGTAACAAGCTATTTTAACAAGACCTAGGGATGGGCTAGTTTGTGAACTTCATCATCACTCATCAGGACTTTAGAAATAGTTCGTCTCAGAAACGCAGCGTTATACGTTAGTCAACAATGGACAACAGTCGTCTCATTTCGGACTCTGTGAGCGGATAGCCATACTGCCCTAGCGCGTGGCGGAGAGGGGGGGGGGTAACACAATGGCGGACCCGCACGTGCTCAGTGCACCCCCTCCTGCCGGGGCGGCCTGCAGCCAGGGTGCCTGCACGACCCTCGGGGCGCCCACCTCGCCCCCGGCGGGCGGGGAGACGGGCGCAGGCCCTTCGGTGGAGAACAGCCTCTATGGTGGGCGCGCTACGCACCTTGCAGTTATCGTTGGTAGCAAGAAACGTTTGCTGGAAGCAAAAAGTATAACCAGCAATATCGACTCATTAAAGTGCATGCACACCTTTCGGTCAAAACGAAGGAAGTTTTATCGTTAACGACTAAAGTCCGTATAGATTACCATAGAACTCGTCGAGCCGCCGACTGCTTGCGGTCGCTTGTCTCGGCGCGCAGACCTGACGTCATGATCCTTAACGACGAATGCTGCACGCAGCATTCTTTTTGTTAAGGTCACAGTGACCTTAACGACTGCGGCTGGCGTTTGTTTGACCGAATGCGCGATCACACAGCGATACCGTGTCTATTCTCTCAAACGAATGCTACAGTGAACTTCCTTCGTTTTGACCGAAAGGTGTGCGGGCACTATTATGCTTTGAAAATGAAATTACGACAGTAGCTAACGCTCTGTTAATATTCAGATTGCTATTTGAATAAAATAACATTTCGGCAGTGAGATTCACTCACGATGGAGATAACGATTGTTCACTTACCGAATAAACAGTGCTGTAGTCCGCCTGATACGCTGTAGTACGCCGTACTACCACCTCCGACGGCAAAAATTTAGCGTACTACCATCTCTGAAGCCTAGAAATATGAGTACTACCACCTCTGAACTCTGAAGCCTCGGAATAGTACTACCACCTCTTTTTTTAGGACTACACCACTGCGAATAAATAAGTTGCGAGGTGGACTACTAGCCTACTAGGAGAGTGTAATGTTTGTGCTTGATGGGCAAGTGGGTGAGGGTATGTTGGTAAGTGTATACTGAGGGTCATCAGGTATGCGTTTCTTGAACTAACCTTACTGAAAAACCGCATGATTTTTACATTTGACCCACATGTGAGTCACATCTGGAAATCATGTGATTCATACGTGAAATTGAAACAACCACATTATTCCCACATGTGATCCACATGTGATCCACATGTGACTCACATGTGGATCACATAAGGTCACACGTAAAAAAATTGTTCACATGTGACCCGCATGTGGGTTAATCTGATCCTACATCTGACCAAATGTAACCATATGTGGATTTGGAACACCCACATGTAACCACATGTAGGTAACATGTGCATCACATGTGGGTCTCATGTGAGTCACGTGACGCGTTGAGAATTAGGATGCCGTATAAATCAATGAAAATCAGCGATCCCTAGCTGGACGGTCTTAGCTTCAAGCAGGCTGTTCGACGACAGCTATCGTTCGTGACCGCCGACCTTACGTGTATACGCATATCCAGTGGTGCCATTTCGCTCTTGCAGTTGCAGGCCGGTAGCTGCGATTCAGAAGTCATCAGCGTGGGTCAGAATTCATATATCTGAGCAAAAATGTGCTGCTTTAAGTTTGTGTTTTAAAACTCAAATTAGCCCACGCAGTGCATGACAGTGGTCTCAGTGTACAAGTAACTACTCGACGCTGATTGGCTGCAGGTGTGGACGTGAGTCTGGCGCTAGCGGTCGGCCTGCCCTGCTCCGTGCTCATCTTCGTCCTCATCATCTTCGTCTGCGGCCTGTGCATCAAACGCTTCGTCAGGGTGCGTCTGCCAGTCACCCACTAGACGTGCCACTCACCTATTAGACATGCCGTTCAACTATGCATGCCACTCACCCACTATGCATGCTATGGTGCCACTCACCCACTACACGCACCACTAACCCACTCCTGGCATGCCACTCAGCCACTATAGGCGCCAGTGCTGTAGTCGCGTTCATACGGGGTATACGCCGCCGTATGACCACTTCTTTAATTTGTTAAAAACATATGACCACGATTTAAAAAATTGAATAGTAGGGGCGCGGGGGGGGGGTAGGGGACAAGCAAGGACACAGAGTCGTATGACCACTACTTTATTACCACTGCACCACTGATAGGCGCGCCACTCCATACACTTAGTGCATATCGGACTCCTAAACCAGCTCAAATTCTACTCGAATTGCCATCCGGGGCAATGGGGGGGCGGGGGGGGGGGTCTGGGAGGAAAAAAACGTTGCATCAGAGGGGCAGCTGTCCCTTCACGCCTCCAGTGCCATGGGGCACAGCCCTGAGCCCTCACCCTTACGCAACCATGCAGGCGTTGTTCATAAGCTGCATGTATCTCCAATTCTTAAATTATATAGGAAGGAGCAACAGTTCGTGTCCGCTGCTATAATAGGCTTTCTACGTAAGGGCTCTCCCCGCGTGACTAACCAAGTGACTGAGCATGTCTCGGTTAGATGACTCAACTACTTGTAGCCTACATCGTAGCGCTGTAGTATAATACTAACTATTGAACCTTTGTTCTGACGTGTCACTATCAACATAGGAATAGGCTGGTGAACGCTTCAGTCGCGCATACTTGGTAGACTGTAGGCCTAAACTGTGCCCGGCAGCTCTGCCCCTGCTGCCACCATTGGGCAGAACGAAGCGTTGTGACCGAGTGATCTAAGTCGCTGGTCGTGGATTGTGATTGCGGCAGCAGCTGCCGATTCGAATCCAGGCCGCGGCAGAGATTTCGAGTCACTTCGTGCACCCTTTGGCAAGGGTGGTTTATATTCGTCAGCCACAAGTGTTTCTACGATGCCTACCAGATCCGTGGAACCACCACCAGTGACCATCAGCTGGTGAAATGGGGCATATCTTTTCTCTGCAAAGAGCTTCCGCGCAAGGGGCTAACACAACAACAACAACAACAACTATAAGCCTAATAGGCTACTAAGGGCGAAATATCCTCTGCAATAAACGTGTCAATAAATGTTTCAATGCACGTCCCAATGAACGTCGCAATGAACGTCCCAATGAACGTCGCAATGAACGTCCCAATGAACGTCGCAATGAACGTCCCAATGAACGTCTCTATGAACGTCTCAATGAACGTCTCAATAAACGTCTCAATGAACGTCTCTATGAACGTCTCAATGAACGTCTCAATAAACGTCTCAATGGACGTCTCTATGAACGTCTCAATGAACGTCTCAATAAACGTGTCAATAAATGTTTCAATGAACGTCCCAATGAACGTCGCAATGAACGTCCCAATGAACGTCGCAATGAACGTCTCAATGAACGTCGCAATGAACGTCTCAATGAACGTCTCAATGAACGTCTCAATGAACGTCTCTATGAACGTCTCAATGAACGTCTCAATGAACGTCTCTATGAACGTATCAATGAACGTCTCAATGAACGTCTCAATGAACGTCCCAATGAACGTCCCAATGAACGTCCCAATGAACGTCCCAATGAACGTCCCAATGAACGTCTCAATGTCTGGTCACTGCAACATTCCTAGAAGTACAGGGGGTTATTATTTAGGTTTTTGTTTTTTCAGAGAAAAACAATATCGTTTGTACAATTTAGGCTATATTCGGCCGGGAGGAAGCAAGCCCGGAGCTGTAAAAGGCTGTGATTGGGTTTGTCCAATAGCCCAACTGCAGGCCGTATAGATGCCCCAATAGGCCCAGTCTTATTAGTGTCGAGTTCATAGTCGTTCCTTTGTTCCCACCTATACCTTTACCTTAGGAGACAATTTAACAGCAGCCCATAACCGCCATTCAAAGTAGCTTTTTCTTTAGTTCGTTTCCGTTTAAAATAATATACGACGTCATTAAATAAATATGACGTCATAGATTTCGATCAAAATTATTTTTATTGACACTGAATTCGAAGTAACGTCATTATTTCTTCACATTAATTTGTTTAGTTTTGTAATTTATAAGCATATTGCTTGCTTTTTTGAATGGCAGTGAATGGCTGCCATTAAGTACTGTTTCTTAGCTTAGCCGGGCGTAAAGGAACGACTATGAAATCGACACTTCGTCCTTACTCCTTAGGCTTCCATTCAGTAAGAGCTTCGGATGCTCGATCAGCCCGACTTTGTGACTGTGGAGGTTCATTATTAAAATATTGAGGTTTCTCCCCCACCCCTGTTTAATTCAGTACATGAGAATCACTGGTTCATCTACAAACCTGTACAATCAAGGGTGCGTGTGCGTACGGCGCTATAGGCCAGCAACGATGATCGGTTATTCATTGAATCATTTTTTGAGCGTGTGTGTTTCGTGACCAGAAACACGAACCTTGCGGAATGCAGAGATACACTAGTACATGTTGCTGTAATCAGCCAGAGAGGAGACTGTGGCCAGTGCCCCTCGCACATCATATTTCTTGTTACAAACTACCCGTGCTACCCACGCTTTTTAATTATGTTCCCAAACAAAAATTGTCCTTAACATTTTGACGATTCCTCCACCCCCCTACCCTCCCCCCTCCCTTCCCCCCATACGCTCTCTCTCCCCGCATTTTGCATTTTACGGATACCGACTAATCCAACGTTGCATGAAAGCGTTCTTTTCATGCATGCATGAACAAAACTACAAACGCCGTTGCAGTCACAACGCAATAACGATTGCTGCTGCTGCTGCGAACGCACGCAATAGCAGGACCTGTAACGACATTTTGCCGCTTATATTTTTTCCGTGCATGCGCCAAAGCAGGCCAACGCTGCTATGCAGGCTTATACTCTTAAGCAGTCTCCCGAAGGCTTTTTCTCTATATGAAATCATTTGGCACCAGGCCGACCGATTTTCCGCTTAGATAACACGCGTATACGCTTTCCTTTCCCCGACTCTCAAATGAGAAATCACGTCAGCGCTCCTGTCAAGTTTGTACTCGGTTCAACAACGACGTTAGTGTAATGACGACGTTCGCTCAAAAAGGCTTAGATCGGTGTACAATAGAAGCCGCTCGAGCGTGGGAATTACAAGGGGCGCGGAGCTCTAGCTCTAGCTGCGGGTTAGAGCGGAATATTCGTAGCACCACATAGTAATGACATGCTACGCCAGACAAACCCCCTTTAACGGCGACCCCTAGCCAGTGTTGCCACTCGTTATTGCTGCTTTGAGGCACATGTGCTTTTTCCTCGAAAAAGGACCAAAATGTGTTTTTGCGAAAAAGGCAGTTAAGAAAGTTGTCACGATCAAAGCATTTGTTTTTATATAGTAAATTTGAGCGCGCTGGCAATTAGTATTTAAATTCATGACTATTTTGTTGATGGTTCTGTCCCTCCTCCTCCTGCGAGTGTATTTTAAAAGGAAAAGGAAGTGTTTTGGATTAAAATGTAGCCATGTGGGGTGTAGCAATCGGGTAAAAAATGTAGCTATTTTCAAAACACACCAATTGGGTGGTTAAAAAGTTAGTGGCAACACTGCCTCTCGCTAATTCACCCGCTGGCCGACTATAAGTACTCACACAAAGGCACCCTGAACTGTTGTCGCTCGTTGTGTAACCCGTTGTGCGAACCCTTTGCAGACACCTTGTCAAGGCTGCAGACGTTACGAGTGAACTAATCAGCGCCCACTACAGACTACCGTGAAACATTCATTATGAGACAGCTCTTACGGTCATTTAAATTCGGGAAAACTGTGCAGTTTTCAGTGTAATGTAGCCGCTAAGTTTAAAGGCGCAAAGCAAGACTTCAGAAATAAGTTTGCCGACTTAAAACTGCATAGCACACGGTCAGAATTTACATGTAGACCCTAAAATAACAATTATGGACGCAGCAAGCAACAGTAAACCAGCGCTCGAATGGATAATCATTGAAGGCGCATGTCTAAGTAGCGCCTCAATTATCCATTCGAGAGCAAGTTTACCGTTGATTGCTGCGTCCATAAGTATCACTGCGTAGGCTCTGGTAGCGTTAGTTCTTGCATCGTCTGTCGTCGATAATACGCCTCAAGATTTTACATTAGATCAAAAATGGCTTGGATAACAATGATAGGCTGATGACTGATAAACTGTCAGTGGAAGTGACAGTAAATATACGCCAAATGCAGTATAATGGAGTATAATGGATTATGTCTAGAGCTTCTCCCTCGATGAACTAGCCTGCTTGTAGCCAACTGTACAGGTCAGTGAGTTTGCGCAATAGTTCCCGTGGCTGGACTTTGCTGAGACAGGCGTGACAGGCGTAACAGCCTATAGGCCTCTCGACTGTGACTTCACACTAACAATCGATTTTTAGTCGTTCCTCAACTCCTACCTCGACTCGTACCTTGCCCTAGAAAGACAATTTAACAGCAGCCCATAACAATCATTCAAAAAAGCTTTTTGCTTACTCCATTTGAATTAATATACCACCTATTATTAATTAATTAACGTGACGTCATAGATTTAAAGAAAAATGATTTTCTGTTTTCACTGATTTTAAATTGTAGTGATTTCTTGTGGAAATAAATTTGTGCCTTTAAAATTTTAAAATAAATTTAGAGTTTTTTCGAACGGCAGTTATGGGCTGCTGTTAAATTGTCTTTCTAGGTCAAGGTAGGAATCGAGGTAGGAGTTGAGGAACGACTATGAAATCGAGTCTAAGGTGCTGTGACGTGGCAGGCCTATTTATTGACTGTGATGTCACGCGTGTGTGGCTGCCTGGCAGGCCCCTTTATTGGCTGTGACATCACGTACTGTGCTGTAGCAGCCTCACTCATTGACTGTGACGTCACGCGCTATGTCGTGGCGGGCGCATTTATTGACTCTGACGTCACGCGCTGCGTGTGTAGAAGTGGACGAACCCAGAGGCACAAGACGTCAGTGACCTGGAAAGTGGCGCACAGCAGGACAACTGCACGGGCGCGCAGGCGGACAACCACGCGGGCGCACAGAGTGACGGGCAGCAACAAGGTCAGCGGGTCAATAGCTGGGCTTCGACGTACCGGCAGCAACTTTAGTTGCAACACTAGTTGCAAAATAAAATATACTTGTAGGTACAAGCAAACAACGCTAGGCTAGAGTCAGCAGGTTACTCTTGCTCTTGATTGTATTAGACTAATGGTGAAATTACACCTTTCGGTCAAAACGAAGGAAACCTTTAAAACGAAGGAAACCTTTAAAACGAAGGAAGCCTTCAAAACGAAGGAAGCCTTCAAAACGAAGGAAGCCTTCAAAACGAAGGAAGCCTTCAAAACGAAGGAAGTCTTGTCGTTAAGGATCATGACGTCATGTCGGCTGGACGAGTTCTAGAGTTCTATAGTAATCTATACGGCTTCAGTCCTTAATGACAAAACTTCCTTGTTTTGAAGGCTTCCTTCGTTTTGACCGAAAGGTGTAATTTCACCATAAGACAGATTCTTTGCAGAGGTCTATAGCATGCACCTATGTTGAGCATAATGTTGTAAAGCATAATACACAAACTAAGTTGGTGTAATCCTTGCTGAAAACTATAGAAGTGCAAAACTGTTAGAGTTCTTAACTTATCTATAACAAATATCTGTAATCTATAATAATATATAACTTAACTATAACATACCCATGTAACCGTGGCGGTTTGGCATTAGAATATTCGGCCTCAAATGTTGACATAGTTCAAGCGGGTGAGGCTGGGCCTCCACGTTCTCTGATCACTTCCATATCCAGTACAAAGTGCTGGGCATCGCCTGTTTCAGATCATCGCCTGGAGAGCGCCTCCACATCCACTCCATCCCATCGCGTCCCTTCCATCTCTCCCACTCCACCCCTCCCTCAGCGCAGCTTTGTCAGCACCATCGCTGTCAACGGCGCCGCTCTGAAACCGTTCGAATATGAGAACAGTGAGTTGAAAGAGAACTCTGAGAATGGTGTGAATGAGAACTTTCAGAACGAAAGTGCAGAGAGTGAGGATAGTGCGGAGAAGTCAGCGAGTGCGGGAAGTGCAGAAAGTTCAGTGTGTGCAGAAACTGCAGAAGGCGTAGAGAGTGTAGAAAGCGAAGAGGGTGTAGAAAGTGTAGAGAGCGAAGAGTGCTTGTCCTCCAAGCCCTCGTTACACGACTACAGCGAGCCGAGATCAGGCTCCTTCTTGCCCCCTGATCGACCCGCACCCTTACCCTCCGCCCTCCCTGGAGGTGCGGGGCACCCGGCTCTCCTCCACATCCCACGGCGCCCCGGGACTTCCCCAGAGGGCGATTCGGTGGTTGATGCTGCATTGAGAGGGAGCGAGGCAGGCGGGAGCTCTCTAGAGGACTCTGAGGGTTACCTTCGTCCTTGGCCAGTTGATGACGTATCAGAGAGTGTTGAAACCCTGCCAGATCACTCCCCAGGGGGCGCTGGTGATACACGCCTTGCTGCTGACTCCCAACCTGTTGCTGACTCCCAACCTGTTGCTGACTTCCAGCGAGCTATTTACTTAAACGACTCTACTGAGCGACGTGAGGTGCTGGGCCCAGACAACAACTCATCTCAGGTGTGCCCTATCTCTGCCAGTGCCGGTCTTGAGAACGGAACAGAGTCTAGCAAAGATTCATCACACTACTACAACACACGTCTGAACCAATCAACGACTGACCGGACGCACTTCACCGTAGGACCAACCAATCAGAGTGAAGCCACTCCTACTTGGACGCACGATACCGCCGCGAATAGGAACAGGGCGCAAACAGAATTGACGGTGTGCCAGGAATTAGGTGTGGTTGCAGACAAACACTATCAGAACCTCGATCAGTGGTCGAGGGGACCCGGTGGAGAGTTCCCTACCAATCCCAATTTTGTGAACGGGTTTGCACCGTCAAACAACGGGGGGGAGAGCAGCATTGAGCGCCTGAGGGGCGAGAATCAGGCAGTGGAGGGGGCGGTGAACCACCTCCACCACCTCCTCGCGTCACCCTCCCTCCCAGTCTCACCACCTCTCCACACGGTCTCACTCGCCCAACTCGCGGTCTCCCCACTCCTCCACACGGCATCGCCCCACCGTCATCTGGCCAGGCTCACTCTAAGCCCTGCCTTGACTCCCCAGCACCAGGTGGGGTGGCTACACCGAGCGCTAAGCTCAGACTCACCCCCTGAACAGTTTGATCCAACTTTGGACCCATTGCAGCTGAACGCTTCTCTTGAGCAGGCCACCTATACACATCGCAGCTCTCCTGACCAGTTACCTCATGAGTCACTTGCCCAGTCGTCTAGCCAATCACCTCACCAGTCACCTCACCAGTCATCTTATCAGTCATGTGACCAGTCACGTGAGCAGTCACCTGATAATATCAATAGCCAATCACATGACCAGTCACCAGACCAGTCGCCCGACCAGATAAATCACCAGTTACCTCATCAGTTCCTTCATCAGTCACCACACCAGTCACGTGAGCAGTCACGTGAGCAGTCACGTGACCAAATTAATGACCAGTCACGTGACCAGTCACCTGACCACTACCAGGCAGCAGTCAGATCGCCCCTCACCCCTGCATCCGACCGCTACACACGTCTCCACACAGCGCTGCCAGTCTCCAACACAGAAACTCAGCTGCCGATATGTAGATCTGTAACGTCACAGCAATCGGTAGTGACGTCAGAGAAATTACAAGAAGCATCAGAGAAGTCAACTGTGACGTCGCAGCAATTAGCAGTGACATCAAAGAAATTTCAATCGGCGAGATCAACAGTGACATCAAAGAAATCATCTGTGAAATCAGGGAAATTATCCGTGGCATCAGATAAATTATCAGTGACGTCAGATAAATTATCAGTGACGTCAGATAAATTACCAGTGACGTTAGAGAAATTTCCAGTAACATCAGAGCAATCACCAGTTAAGTCAAAGATATTAGCAGTAACGTCACATACAGTAGCGTCCGAGAAATTATCAGTTACGTCAAAGAAGAAGCAAACGTCACAGACATTTAAGGTGACTTTAGAGCAATCACTAGTGACCTCGCCGCAGTTAGCACAGCAATTAACAGTGACGTCACAACAATTACCAGTGACGTCACAGCAATCATCAGTTACGTTACAGCAATCGTCAGTGACGTCACAGCAATCATCAGTTACGTTACAGCAATCATCAGTGACGTCACAGCAATCATCAGTTACGTCACAGCAATCATCAGTGCCGTTAGAGCAATTATCAGTGACGTCACAACAATCATCGGTGACGTCACGGAAGCGGACACTGACGTCAAAAACGGTGGCAACAACTCAAAAACAAGCAGGCACTCGTTCAGAGATAGCACCAGTAACCTCGAAGCCAGCCTTCCTGACGTCATCGCAGCCTTCAGTCGAGCTCCGCCACGCGCCAGCGACGTCATCACAGCCTTTAGTCGAGCTCCACCACGCGCCAGTGACGTCATCGCAGCCTTTTGTCGAGCCCCGCCACACGTTACTGACGTCATCGCAGCCATTAGTCGAGCCCTGCCACGCGCCAGTGACGTCATTGCAGCCTTCAGTAGCGCCCCGCCACGCGCCAGCGACATCATCACAGCCTTCAGTTGAGCCCCACCCCTACGCTCCGTTGACGTCACAGTCGTGCGTGTCGGTGACCCAGCCTCCACTGTCCGTTCCATCGCCTGACGACAGCTACACCAGGCCGCTGTCTGACTCAGACGCAGAACGCAGTCATTTGTACACGAGGCTTGTTGTGCAGCCGGAGACAGAAGCTGTGACGTCACAGTTTCATCTGACGTCACGCCCCCCCGCAGCGTCGCATCCCCCCGCGCGGCCACACTCCCCTGTGAGGCCACACTCCCCTGTGACGTCACCCTCCCCTGTGAAGTCGCACCCCCCTGTAAGATCACACTCCCCTGTGAGGTCACACTCCCCTGTGACGTCACACACGCCAGTGAGGTCACACTCTCCTGTGAGGTCACACCCCCCTGTGAAGTCACATTCTCTGATGATGTCACAGGCCCCTCCAAGGCCACAGTCCTCTCTGACGGCTGCCATAGCGTCATTATCGCCCATTGTGGAATCGGACATGACATCATCAACACCCTATGTTCAAGTTGACATGACGTCATCAGCGTCTGGAGTCCAATCAGGGGCTCGGCATGCAGGGCCTTCTGCTGCCCTGGAATACATTGATGTTCCAAGTTCAGTTGTTCCCCTTGGTTTAGTCCCGTTAGAGGGAGCGCCGCTAAGGGGCTTGCAGTCAAAGGGCACGGCCCCCGCTGCCCCCCCGCCGACAGTTACGTACGTGGCGATGTACGGGTATCGGGCGCAGTTTGAGGGCGAGATTGACTTGGCGCCCAATGATCTACTCGTCGCGTGTGGGGAGGGGGAGGGGGAGGCGGGGGCGGGGGCGGGGAGCGAGGGGGTCGAGGGGGAGGTGAGTGGGTGGGTTACCGGGGAGAACAGGAGGACGGGGGCGATGGGGTGGTTCCCCCGCACTCACGTGCGCCTCGCGGTTAGTGCACGCACTTCTGCACTTCTTGGCCAAGTAGAATGCACTTCTCGCGCTTCTTGCGCAAGTAGGATGCTCTTTCACACTACTTGTGCAAGCAAAGCGCACTTCTCGCATTTCTTGAGGAAGTAGAATGCACTTCTTTGCGCATGTATGAGGCACTTTTGCACTTCCTGCGCAAGCAGAGCAGACTTCTCGCCCTTGCTGCGACACAAGTTGAACACATCTGAACACTTGTTGCACCAGTAATACTAATTGTAATAATTACAGCATACAAGCAGACGTCTAAAGCGCCATACCGCGATGTCAGCTGCTGCTAGTGCGCTTTCACAGTTCGTAAAACTCTTAAAGTAGAACGCACTTCCGCACTTTTTGGCACTGCCTCAGGCTCTCAGTACTCGGGATGGTTCTACCTTAACTTGCTTCCTTCAGAAGTCTCGCTATACTGTTTGGCAGCTTTAGCCGCGCGGCACAAAACGCTGTAACAGTTGCTTCAGTGCAGCTAATGATCGATGCTCTATACCCTATTAACTAAAATTTGAGTAGTCAACAATGCCGGCGGAAAGCAATAAAAACTGTCCAACGCAAGTATCCTAGGCGCTCTAGGCAAAAGAGACTGACGCGAGCCCTCATGAGTTTGGCGCTGATTGATGACAGATTACATTGCCAATTACAGTAATTACTACCATTATACATGTACCACAGCGAGGCGCTGTGGTGTAGTGGTTAAGGCGTTGGACTTTGAATCCAGAGGACCAGGGTTCAAGTCCCCGCTCCGGCAACTGTGAAACCATGCATTCATTGCAGGCCCTTCAAGCTGAGGCCTTTTAATTGTAAATCTACCTTTTTCGGTTTTTATTGTAAATTGACCGCCTTTTTATTGTGTAATCTGTTAACGTCCATGCTTACACAGGTACACACGTTCACACAGGTTTAAGGTTTGTTGTACCCAAATTTGGCTGTTGGAGCTGAGTTTTTATGGCCAGATGCCCTTCCTGACGCCAACCAAATAAATAATTACCTGGAACGGGGCTAGCAGCTAGAGACATTTGTGTATTTAGCAGCCTTGCTGAAGGGCCTGTAACGCATGGTTTCATAGTTACCGGCGCGGAGACTTGAACCCTGGTCCTCTGGACTCAAAGTCCGATGCCTTAACCATTATACCACATTATTGCCAATTACAATGACATTGAAACATTTTGTCAAATATTTCACAACTTTACTTATTTTACGTAGTTGTGCTTATTTTTTAGCCACTTTCGTTAATAAAAGATTCACATATTGTATCAATATCGAACAATCCTGTCTTTCTTTCAGTCATGTTTGCCTTAGATATTTTAATTTTTCAATTGTTTAATATTGATTGTCTAGTTCTTTTAAAAAAATTCTTATTTGACAAATAATAGATCTAGGCCAGTGTTCTATAGTATTTAAATTACAAGTATTAAAATGCTAATTAAATTACTGATGAAGTAATTATACTTGTATTTTAATTACTTTATAAGTAATTTGCTTAAACTAAGTAATTAAAATACGTTTAGAAAGTAATTAGTAATTTAGTAACTAGAAAAGTTCTAGTTACTTTCGATCTCCGAATATTAATAAATTTAGCCTTTTACAAAATTTTAGTTGTCAGATTAACTTATTTTGCGAAATGGTAATACGTTGATGGCTTCGGTGGTTAGGCCAATTTGCATTGCAGAATACTGTAGAAAAAGACTGCAGTGCTACTCATATTGTGAACAATGCAGTACCTGAACGTTGTGCTATAAAGGAACCCTAGATCCATTTTAGAAACGTAGAAACTTCAGGGATATTTGAGCTTGGTCGCTCAGTCAGCTAAAGCACTGGTCTCAGTGGCTTGCCATCCGCGAGGTCCTGGGTTGAAGATCCAGATTATGATTTTAAAATTTTGTCCATTGCAGTATCTTTTTACATGATTACATAACTTAGAAGCTAGGCCTAGATCAGCCTGAATGTACTTGAATGATTTGGGCGATTCAAAATTTATGTAAGTCAATGCCAGTCACGTTAATTAGGCAAATAGACTGTTAGCCGATTATATTGATATTGATAGAATGATAGCCTTTACGTTAGTAATTAGAAAGCGAATAATGCGAATAGCAAATATATGGTCATATTTGGTTCCGTTAAAAAAGTAATTGGTAATTAAATGCAAAGTATTTTAAATACTATTAAGTAATTATTAATTGGTGTTTTAATTACTTTCCAAGTACTTTACTTTAAAAAGTAACCAAATGACATTTTTGAAAGTAATTAGTAATTTGGAATTAAAATACTTTTTCGAAGTATTTTATACAAACACTGGGCTAATTAATTAATTAATAATTAATCTAGCAAATTCTAATTTTGTAGGTTTACAAATTGAATTCAAAATTGAGATATGAATTATAAATTAAAGTGTTTATGCCATTAATCAAATGGCAACGGATACAAAACACACAAATGGCCAACACACACAAGTGTTAAACGTATACAAGTAATTAAGTGACCAATTCAAAATGTCATTGTTAGTGCCAAGAAGTTCATATTTCATTCCAGAGGCGGAAACAGTCACAATGATTGAACTGAATAGAATAATTGGTAATCAATTTCTCTGGACTCTTAGATGCCCTCGGCTCTACAACACAAGGCTGACCAGAAGGCGGCTTTGCAGCAGCTGCAGCAGCAGCAGCTGCAACAAGTTCAGCAGCATCAGAAGACTCAGCAGCAGCAGCAGGTTCAACAGCAGCAGGTTCAGCAGCAGCAACTTCAGCAGCAGCAACTTCAGGAGCAGCAAGTGGTTCAGCAGCAAGTTCAGAAGCAAGTTCAGCAGCAGATTCAACAGCAGCAGCAGGTTCAGCAGCAGCAGCAGGTTCAGCAGCAGCAGGTTCAGCAGCAGCAGCAAGTTCAGCAGCAGCAGCAGGGGCAGCAGCGGCAGGAGGAGTGGGTGCGGTCGAGGCTCGAGTCAGATGCGGAGGACTCTGAGGACGAATTTGATGACTTTGTGAGCGCCGGCTCGGGTTGGTGTCCTCTCTCACTGACCAGCTAAAACTAACTTTCTCTCTCTAGTGTGCTGCCGCGTGGCAGGTCTCTGGCATCCAACTTCTCCACTCAGACCTTTCCTCGGCCCTTCTCTTCAGCACTCCATGCGTTTCCTTCCCAATAAAATTGTCTATGATTCCTATTCGCTTTCTTCCTGGCCCTCTCTTTTACTCCTTTCTCTTTTCCATAACCATTTTCATTAGTCCCTCCCCTCTCATGAAGTTTTCAATTAAATTTTTCTTTTGACTAGTTAACATTTGTAACACTATCACTTGCAAATAAAACAGTATTCACCTGAGAGAGCCCATTGCTTTGAAACATTATGTCAAGATTTGTTGTGATTTAATGAACTCAGAAACTTTTAAAATTTCTGAGTATCTTTTCATGCTCTTAAAGGTTTTTGGTACACGTTTGGACAAATTTCCCCCTAAATTTTTTTTGCTAGTTTTTTATGTTTGTTTCAGTCAATCTCTCGGTGGTGTGGGTTGGTTATTAAGTTTAAAAAATACAAACAAATGTTTACTCAAGTTTGTGATGGCAATAACGTCACGTCGACGTGTCATTGCGGTCCCGTCGACCGTTGTTTTTGTGAAATTGTCTCATTGCACTGCGCAGACTATCGTGCGCTTTACCCCTATGAGGGGCAGGAGGACGGTGACCTCTCATTCGCTGCTGGTGACGTCATCCATGTGCTCGAGAGCCTCGAGAGCGGCTGGTCGCGGGGTCTGATTGGTCAGAGGGAGGGCTGGTTCCCTGCCAGCTATGTAGAGGTGAATGCTAAATACTAAATACTAAATATTTAGATTATTAAAAATTTATTAAAATACTAAATCTAAATGCTAAATAATCTTCTTCTCTTCACGGTTTGGCATCTTGCTGTTCCCCCTCGTCTCACTTTGATCGAAAGAGTCGTCTAAATTCTACAGCCTACGACATTCAATATTTGGATGTTATTGCAGCCCAAAGTTCTGTTAACACACTATTTTGTACGTTAGTCCGAGCTACTTTACACGACTTAAAAAAAAAAGACACCAGACCCATGGCCGTAAAATTTTAACCGATTTAAAAAATGCTGTCGATAAAATGTTTAAAATAATAAAATATCTAAAATTCACTGGTTTGAAGCAAAATAAACTTGCAGAAAAAAATCATATATCGCAAAATATTCTAATCATGTACACTGAGAAAGTTGAACTGCGAAAAAAGCTCAATTTTTATCATGGAAGCTAAATTTACATTGCACCTAAATTTCCAGTGGGGAAGTGTCGCATCAGATGTTCCAAATATTCCGCTTTAATTCGCACATTGAAATTGAATTGAAAGAAGTCTTTTTTAATAGTGATGCTTTAGAAGAAGCAGCAGATCGCGGCTGAAGCTCTGCTGTTCTCTTCAACAACGTTCAGTCATTGGGCAGTGATGTCGTTGAGCGTATCTTAGGTCTAGCTGATCTCTCCTGACTTCTTTTTTTATTCCAAACTTTTGAGAGTTAGCTCTGTTAAACTTACCTTTGATATGGTTCCCCTGTACTGTCTCCGCACCTATTGCCAGTCCTGCTAGACATATCTCGTGAAATCTTATCATGTATCATTCATGAAATCAACGTTTTTTTTTTTTTATTTCTCAGTGTACGGTGACAACAGGTGGTTTTTAGTCTTTTGGACACAAAATACTGCAAATTGCTGCAATGTACTGTTGAAAATTTACTTTTTAGCTTTGAGTAGGCTATGTTATTTAACATAAAGTATGTATTTAGAAGCTTAAGCGGCTATGCATTTAAATTGCATGGATAGACAATGTTTATTATTCAGTGATGCCTTACTGCCGTTGTTGAATAGATAGCTTCTTTAGCAGCATTTATGGGGTTATTAGTATTTGTAGCATTGAAGGTTTGTTGTGTTCAGCTCATGCCTGAGAATCCCTCAACAGCCCCAACATCAGACACACACGGCTCCACGCCCAATCTTCTTCACATCGCTTCAACGCGTGACGACCATGCCCCCCATGTCACCTCAGGCGCCCCCAGCCCCCTGCGCATCCTCAGCCCGTCGGATGCGGGGGCGGGCTCCCCAGGGAGGGCGGGCACCCCCAGGGGCGAAGCAGCGAGCAGTGGCAAGCGCCGGTGGCGAGTCACCCTTCCCAAGCTGCCAATGAGCTCTCTCAGTTTTCTCAAGCGGCGGCGAGGGGCGGAAGAGGTTCCCGCAGGGACGGGGCAGCCGGGGCCACCTTCAGGGCAGGCAGGGGCGGAGGTGAATGTGGAAACTGCGTCGCGTAACAGCAGAGATAAGACTTCAGTTCTGGCTGCCTCTGTGAAGATACACCCAGGGTCGCGTGAGTTTGCATCCTCGCAATCTGTTAAACATTTAGAAACTAGCGCTCTACCTACGCGGAATGAATTCCCTTCGGCTGATTCAGAGGATCTCTATGAAAACCTGCCACAAGACTCGGCACAAGCTGCTGCAGGCAGTATGGAGGACATCAGCGTAGAACAAGGCAAGTCCGCGGCATCCACTCGTCGGTCTGTGGCCTTGTCTGCCGTGGACACTAAGCTGTCTTCTAGATTTTCAACTGAGAACATCAAATCTGGTTTGAGGTCATCGAAAGCTGATCCAGTTCCCCACATCGATCATTCAACCGAGCAGATCTACAGTAACCTTTCAGAAATGCAGTCAATTTCCATACCGCCCATTGCTAGTCAACAAGGCACAGTTTATCACAACGCTACTTCGACCGTGCAGCCAAGCCGATTTCTCACCAGCGTGGGCACAGTTGGGTGGGAGGCAGGGGGGACGAGTCCTGGGAGAGGTGCGGGCGTCAAGCCCCCGCTCCCTCACAAGTCGACCGTGTACGTCGGCAGTGACAGCCATGCCAGGCCTGAGACCTCGCTGCGCAGCGATGAATACTCGTACTCTGTGACAAACAACGGCGACAAATCGAGTGTGCTGGTGGGAAAAGTAGAACCCCAGACCTTACTGTCAGAGCTGCAGACCACTGCTGTCAAACTGAGACCGGTGAAAGGTTCTGAACCAAGGGCCGTGCTCGGTGTAAGTGTTAGCCAGTCAGAGAGTGTCAACTTCTCGCCTGAAACACTCCGACAGCCTGGAAGGGATAGTCACGTGCCGGCGCCTAGTGAGTCAACCACTGATTTACATGTCAAGATTGAAGATACAAGCTATGAGAGTCCTGTAAGGCTGAGAGCTTCTTCAGGCACTGTAGCTAGAGATCAACGGCCAAGATCTCAGTATTCCAGGGGGGACCGACCGGAAAAGACCCGCCAGGGTGATCTATCTGATTTCAGTGAAATATCCAACAGCTCTATTCTTGGAACGTCTCGCACAAAGCAGAGGCAGCTGAGTAAAGCCGATGATCCGACAAGGAATCAAGAGACGTTGATCAAGACTGTTCGGCAAAGTGAACCACAGCGTGATGAGCAGCAGCAGTATGCTTCAGTTGCTCCTTTGAACTCAGCAGCAGGGTTGAAGTCTCTTGGCATTAAATCAACTGAGATCAAGAATATTGGCCCAAGTAGTTTTGGCAACCGTTCAGATAGACCAGTTGTGAAGGTATCCTGGCGAAGTGAACCGAACCTTAGCGCTATCGATGACGCATCTCCCAATTCGCCACTGAAGCCAAACAAAGCCAATCGAGAAAAAGGCATTGCAGTCAAAGCAACAGCACAGCATTCATTTCGTTCAGCATCAAACCAAGCTCACGAAATTGAGTACAGAGCTGAGGATATGGTCGTCACTTCAGAGTTTGAAGGCAAACAGAGAACCAAAGTTGCGAGCAGGATTATAGACACTAACCAAACAGAAAATTCAGTCGTTCCAACGTCGAAGCCAAAACGAATGTCTCGTCTGACAGTCAACAAGGGATCCGAAATTTCCGAATCATTAGTCACTAAAGTGGATCAAAAAGTGCTCAAGTCGGAAACTGATGGCGTCAGAAATATAAACAGTACAGATTTCCGGCTGAAGAGGCTAGGTGAATCCGATGAAGTGAGAAAGAAATATATCAGTCCTGATCCATGGCTTAGTGAGCGAGCTGAGGGGATGTCTCAGGGAGTCGATGACCAATCTGATTGGACAAATGTTGGTCAACTGGGTCGAGGCTCGCTTGAGGAAGGTACAGATCGATCTCGTGGGCCAGAGGTCGCCAGCAGTCAACTAGGCTTAGGCGCGCCCAATGGGGTCACATACAACAATACTGATTCAGAGCTCCGGTCGAATGGTTTAGGTCAAAGAAATTTTAACGTGTCTAAATCGAACACTTTACCTCGCTTTATATCTTCCTCTACGGTGCAGCAATCCAATAGTCCAGTCACTCTGGCCGATGAACTAAGTCAGGCTATCATTCAGAGAAAGATGAAGAAATCAGGCACCTTAAATTCTGGCTCAAACAAACAAGATGAGGGAGTGGTTGGTAGAGCTGAAAGCAGGTCTGGTAGCCCAGACCCTGGGTCCACTGAGCAAGGTACACTGGGTAAGAAGAGGAACAGCCCAGGTGAGGCGTCACTGCAGCAAGCCTTGGAAAGGAGGTGCCAGGCTGAAGCATCTAATACGCGGACATCGATAGAAAGTCAGGCTGTGCTTGGTGCTGCAGTGATGAAGCCATGTGACTGGACTAATGTTAGCCAAGCTAAACCTGGTGTCGCCTTGCAGGGGAGCGTCTATGCTGGCAGTGGTCTGGACACAGGGCGACAGCACAGGGATGAGTCGGAACTGACGCCTGATGACGAGTCGTGGAGTGACACCTCACAATCAACTCCCAACACTGCAGCAGATGCAGAAGCTGCTTCCATGGGACTGACCAAAAAGCCAGAAGGCAGCAGGGAAACAGTTAAATCTAAGAACGATTCAACCACTAGCATTGGGAACATATTGGGACGCCTCGAGAGCAGATCGCCCAAACAAGACGTCGCGTCGACATACAGCACCCAAAGCCTGCCCCGTGGCGCAAAACTGGGAACGCCGAAGCAGAATGCCGACCTTCGTGGCAGTAGCGGTGTGATTAATGGAGGTGCGAATACCAAGCTTGCTTCCCTAGGAAGAAAGGGAACGGAGTTACCAAGCAGGACTGAGGGGATGCAGCAGGTGTTGCGGGAGCAGGCTGTGCAGGAAAAGCTCCAGACTGTGCAAACAATGTTCCAGGCTCCACGAGAAAAGCCCAAGGTTCTGCATGATAAGCCCCAGGTTGTGCAGCAAAAGCCTCAGGCTATGCAGGAAAAGCCCACTGCTATGCACGAGAAGTCTCAGGCAATGCAGGAAAAGCCCCAGGCCTCTCCCCCAGACCGCAACGGTGCCCTAGCTCAGGCTTCCTCCAGCGTCGTTCACCAGTATCGACGCCTCTATGATCCTTCGGCTACGTCGCAGTTTGAAGGATCGTCGTTCCCAGCTGCGTCCGTAGGTCAAGGCCCCGTGGCTCCAGGGTCAGGGTCACGGCTGGAGCAGCTGTTGCGCGCTGACGGCGTGCTGCTCCCCGACCCCTCCTCCAATTCACCGTCTCGCGACCGTCCCTCCGAGGGTTCGCAGGAGCAGTTTGGTGGAGAGGGTGACGTAAGCGCACAAAGTGACTCGGACGAGGGAAGGAGTGCAGCTGTGAGTGCGCACGATGATAGCGTGGGCAGGGTGGATGAAATGTCATGCGATGAGTGGGCGTCGCAACGTCACGTCATCACGGGCGGCGATGGAACATCGGATAGGGAGCAGATTGTGAGGAGAAGCATGAAACAAAGTGGATCAAGGTTTGAGGGAGGTGAATCAAGTCTTGAAGGGAGTGGATCAAGACTTGAAGGGAGTGGATCAAGGCTTGAATCAAGTGAATCAAAACTTGAAGCAAGCGGATTAAGGCATGAAGCAAGTAAATCAAGACTTGAAGCAAGTGGAACGAGTCTTAAATCAAATGAATCAAGATTTGAACAGAGTGGATCAAAGTTTGGAGCAAGTAGATCAGATCCTGAAGCGAGTGGCTCAAGACTTCAAGCAAGTGGATCGAGACTTGCAGCAAATGGATCAGGACTTGAAACAAGCGAATCATGGTTTGAAGCGAGTGGATCAGGGCTTGCAGAGAACCCCAGTGGAAGCTTACCGCGCCGTGTCGGACGTAGGACACCAAACCCCATTGCGGACTCGGTCGATGAATGGAGGAACGAGTCGGATGGATCTGGAAGCAGCTCAGTTGAAGTCAGGCGCAACCAGGCAAATAGAGCGTCTGCTGCACCAGAGGTGTTATTGGGAGAAAGGAATTTTGTGAGAAACAGAAACACTTCCTCGACTATTAACATCTCCGCACCCTCGGATCTGTCTCTCAGTTCTTCAGGGAAGGGAAATCTTCGTTTCTCTGGTGAAGCATCACATGCAAAGAAATCGTTACCGCAGGAAGGATCGCCACTTTTGCTTCAAAATGTTTCCTGGACGAATAAAGAGTTGTCTCAGCTAGACAAGTCTCAAAGCCTAAGTTTTGTAAGTGACAATTCTGCAGCTGAGAGGGTTTCTTCACAAGGAGCAAATGCTCCCAGTTACGGTAGTGCTGTATCTATCAGTTCAAAATCAGACGGGGAAGGTGCTTCAAAGCAGAAGATATTTGCAAGGCAAAACAATTGTCAGAATAGACAAGTTACGCCCATGACTGCTGATAAATCTCAACTGTCAAGCGAGTCTGAACATCGGCCCTTGCAGGAAACTCTGTCCAACAAAACGTCAGTTAAAGACAATCAGCCGGCTTTAGTCATAGCGGAGGAATCGACTCAAGAAACTGAATTTCTCAGAGGCAGGAATATATGCAACAACACCTCATCGACTGAAGCGTCGTCAGAATGTTCTGACAAAACCAATTCTAATCATGACACTGAAGCATCTGACACTAATAAATTCTCCAGTGAACGAATTCCTTTGATGGGAAAACATATTCCGATTGAAGTGAGACGTTTGATTGAAAGCAGGAGCGTCGCTTCGCACCATCCAGCTGTGTCTGTCGATGTTCAGAGTTCTAACACGACCTCGCTACAAACGACCTCTCCACAGCCATTGTCAGCTAATCAGATGTTGTCAACGAGTTGTTCCTTAGCGCCGGGTGATATGCTGCAACCACAGGGCGCAACTGGTGTCAAGTCTGAGAGAGGCGGCTTGCAGAAGGGGCGCGCATTGGGCACTGCCTCAGGAACAGAGATGGGAGTTAAAGCTGGGCTACATGCTGGTGTTGTAGCTGCAAGCAGTGAGACTAGTTTTACTAGTGGGTCTGGTGATGTTGTTAGCGGTCAACATTTAGCCAAGAACGATAATCCACGACTGAAGGAGGAAGGAGTAAGTCTAGCGAAGCATCCCGCTCGACAGTCAGGGGTACCAAGCAGCCAATCAGGGTCAAAGAAAGATCGACTGAGTCTGGAAGAGCTTCTGGCAAAAGAAGGTGGGCAGAGTCACCAGACAGAGCAGAAGGAGGAACGAGCTACTCTGGCTATACGATTGGAGAAGGAAAAAGTACGACGCAGAAAATCAGGAATCAGAGAGGATCGAGATGTTCTAGCTAGGCTTCTTGAAAAGGAAAGGTTACAAATTAATGAACCACAGCTAAAACAAGATAGAGTGAGTCTTGCAAAACTTTTAGAGAAGGAAGGAGTACAACGTGATGAGCCCCAGCTCAAGCAAGATAGAGTGAGTTTGGCAAAGCTCTTAGAGAAAGAAAACGATCTATCGCGCCACAAGGAAGAGCGACTACAGCTGGCGAGGTTGCTGGAAAAAGACAGTGTACAGAACGAGAAGGAAGTTGTGAAACGAGACCCATTGGGGCTCAAGGAGCAGCGAATGAATCTGGAGAAGCTTCTGGAAAGGGACGAAGGCGTGCGAATCTCAGAGTCCCTCTCTCCTCCAGAGGGCCCTGTGGCGACTGGTGCGGCGACTGGTGGAGAGAGAGCCAAGGTGAGCGAGAAGAAACAAACGGCTGTTGTAGCGGGGCACCAGACAGCTGTCGTACAAGCGGGCCAGAAGTCTGAACAGTACTCCGGCACTCCAGCTCAACACAGTTCAATGCATACCCACATCAATGGACCAGATCTCAGGGTCACTGGATCAGATCTCAGGGTTAATGGATCGCATCTAACAGTTAATGGACCAGATCGCAAGATCTCTGACCACAGCACAATCATCTCCTCGACTGTCATTAACCAGATAACGGTGATTAATCAAATAATCAACACATCAGCGGGCGTTACGACCAATTTCAGCAGCCCTGCCCCGACCACCAGCGGCCCTGCCGTGACTATCAACAGCCCTGCCATGACCAACAGTAGCTCGACGACGGCCAGCAGACCCCTCAGCTTGAACAGTCCTTTCTCAGACCTACGACACTCTAGCAACCATTCACCTAAAGTAAAAGTTAAGACAAAACTAAGCGGTTCTTCATCCCATGGGTGGAGCCCGAGTGTGGGTAGCGAGTCGTCGATGACAGACAGATCGAAATGCCTCAACACTCCACTCAACGACAGCCACAGCTCTAAGAAAACCAACAGTCTGTCATTTGATGCGCAGAGCTACAAGTCTTTGCCGAGTCCACTACTTTCGGCAAGCAGTCAAATGAATAGAAGTACTCAAATAAATGGGAGTTCAAAGATAAACGGAGTCTCCCAAATCAAAGAAAGTCTCAAAACCAGCGACAGTTCGTCATTCAGTGACCAGAGCTACATGCAACCTGAAGGTTCCATTCCAAAGACTATCTGCAGTGATGTAAGTCAGATTAGGGGAGTGAGCGGTGGCAGTGTTACAAGAACGCCGGTCAGCGACATTGTGTTCAGGACCCCGGTCTCTGATGTGTCGACGTGCAACAGTAATCAGGCCCAACTCAGTGGCGGGCCAGCCTGGACAAGTGGCGGGCCTACCAGGCCCAGTAGCGGGTCTCAGGCCTCATGGCTCAGGCCTCAAGCATCGTGGCTCATCTCTCAGGCTCAGGACTCGTCCAGTGGTGGATCCCAGGCCCGGCACAGCAGCGGGCCTCAGCCCTCACCCAAGATTGGGTCTCAGACCTCGTCCAGTGGCGGGCCACAGGCCCGTCGCACTAGCGGCCCTCAAGCTTCATCTGGTGGTGGGTCTCAGGCCTCACCCAAAGGCAGCCTTCAGGCCCAGCATAGTGACGGGCCAGCCTGGCCCAGTGGCGGGCCTCGGGCCTCGTCCAGTGGTGGGCCTCTCTGGCCCAAGGCAGGGGGTCGGTCCCGTGGATCCCCGAGTGGCCGCCTCACTTCCCAGCTGTCCGTCAGCGCGCTCGACCTTAGATCCGCCCTTCCTGATCCAGGCCCCACCCCCCCTAAGCCACGCCCTCCCGCAACCGACTTGCTCGGACTACAGTCCCCCTCTCTCTCCATTGCGATGTCAGAGCTCGCGCCTGTGACGTCCGAGCTGTCGCCTGCGCTGGTGGCGCAGGCGTGGCGGGAGAGGGAGCAGGCGTCAGCGCGTCAGCGTGGCAGGCGGGGTGTGGGGGGGACGCCTGCGTCCACCAGCTCCGCCCTGCAGGGCACCAGTCCTACTGTCCTTGGTACCAGTCCTGCCCTGCGAAACACTGGACATCAGTGGTGAGCGCTTGGGCACTATATCAATAGGGTCCTAACCAAAAATGAATTTTGAATGAAAGTGCAAACCATCATCGATCGTTTAATAAATTATTTAACAGTGTCATTGAATATAATCTAAATATAATATATACGTGGTGTTCTTTAAAATCATTTGTTTCTATATTAAGGCCATTTTTACATCATGCAAACGATTTTCCTTGCTGCTAGTGTTTCAGTCAGTACAAACTTCAATTTTTAGGAGCCATTTTCTCATAGAGACCAAAATTAATATATTTGCTGCTTTTACAACTTTTTATTAATTATTTATGTGCTAAATGCCTGGCAGTCAACTTGATTTCAAATGTTATATCGAGATGGAGCCTATATATTTATATTGGATGTAACTTAGCGGTTCATATATCGGTTAAATCAACGCATTCTTTAGCTCTTCATGCGATTGGCTTGAATTGATTAACATGGTAATTTTACACGCTTCCTATAATATCGGACTTTTGTTCCCTATAGGGCACACTGACTGTACCAATATGTTCCTAAATGGTTGAGACTTTGAATGCTAATCTGGTAATTTAGCTGCAGGCTCACACAGCAGCAAAGAAGGGAATGGGCAGCATTGACATATGAATAATGGACTGCTCATGTTAACTAAAGCAGCCTCAGGCCAATGAAAGCGATGTTACAAATGTAAACAAATATTGTGATTGGATGGATTGAGGCCGTGACCCTGTCAACATCCCAGCATGAGCAACGTGCGCAGCTCATCCCATAAGGCAATATGCCAGAACAACGCACAATGCAAAGCGAATTTTTCAAATCAAATTCAAAACTAACGGTTTCTTATTTGAAACTGGTTAATTACTATCAGTATCTGTTGCGTGATTTCGTTAAGTCGGACTTAAAAATTATTAAAGCTTGAAATAAAAAATATTTCACGACTTTGATGACATTTCTTGGAAGTTAATTTTAGGCCTAATGATTCAGCATCACGTATCTTTAGTTGCTCTTGTATCTTTGGTGGCCTTGGTACCGCGGGTACAGCCTTGGTCTAGATAGATTCATGACCTTGAAAGGTCTGCTACTTTGTTTTATAGATTGCAGCGACAGGCCTTGATCGGCAGTCGCTAAACGGTGACATAAATACAGAAAAGCATTAATTATTAGACTGGTGCCCCCTCACTGTTTCATAAACATTAAAAAATCATGATTTTCGAGACGTTTCCTTAATTTTGGCCACGACTGTACATGTAGACTGTTTGATGGATTCTATTGGCTCAGCCGCCCTGTATCAAAATTCCCACTGATCCTTATGACCATTGGTCGTTATCGTTTACACACAAATTCCACAATCATAGTGTCCTTAGAATGATTCAATAGCGCAACAATTCTGTGATCTTTTGCAGGAAGGGAGGAGTGATGCAGACTAGTCCAGCACTTGTTCAGCGGAGCTGAAGTCTGACTGGCGGTGTATGTAATAGTCATACCACTATTTGTGGTAGTTCTAGTTCCGATATTTAATGCGGCCTTCAAATTATGTATAAAATTAACGTATTGAAATTGTTTTGATTTGATAAACACATTCACATCATTGCCAAAAAGAATCAGTTACCAAATACAACAAGTTTGGTTGTATGTGGTTCTATATTCAGTTCATTCTATAAACGATACTTAGTTTTAAAATTGCTGTAACAGTAACGTTTGCATTCTCAATATTTGTATGCTTTTTGCACTGCATGTGCACTGTTTGTGTACTGTATGCACTGTATGCTTTATGCACTGCAATAAATAAAAAACATTTTATATTTTTAGATATACAGTGAGTATCATATAATAAAAAAATCATCGAATTTGACGTACATTCTATTGCATTACAGGCAAACGTGAAACACTGTGTCCATGTTAGCACAGGTTAGACGTTTATATTAGAGCTGAGTTTTTACGGCCAGATGCCCTTCCTGTCGCCAACCGGAATAATGAATGACCCTGGACGATGATTATCAGCAGCGACACTTGTGTGTTTAACAGCCTTGCTGAAGGGCCATGGTTTCATAGTTGCCGGCCCGGGACTCGAACCCAGGTCCTCTGGACTCGAAGTCCAGCGCCTTAACCACTACACCACAGCGCCTCGCAGTGAGTATCATAATTTATTATAGACGCATTTCGTTGATGTGATAGAACACCGTGGTCCGGACGAATCATATTTTGACACACTAGCTAATTTTGCTGCAGACACCCCGCATTTTGGTATCTTTGCACAATATAATATTTTCTAGTTTTGCATGCGGCATTCAGTCGCATTGTTAAAATGTTTCATAAATCTAAAAGTTCTTTTGTTCTGCTGCATTAGAGGTCGTCCATTTATTACGTCACCACTGGGGGGGGGGGATCGGCAGAGATGACGTCACCAGTGTTTTTTTGCAATTTAAAATGATAAAAACTTCTCTCCATAAACAAATTTTTGTAGTGAAAAATTGTCTTCGGAACGAAATACGATGAATTTCAGAATTATGAACACGTTTCTTAGGCATATAAAGGACTTCCAACGAGTCCAGAAACATCGAACATTTCACTGAGGAAGCGCGTGACTAGAAGCACTGATTATGTTGCTGTCAGCCAACACTTGTCATTGACACAATGCTATTATTACAACACCATTATTGATATAAACTATTTGATATATAAGTCTGTAAACTCGGTGACGTCACCAGGGGGGGGTTGGAGGTCTGGTGACGCTTGATGACGGGGGGGGGGGGTTGGGGGTGTGTTAAAAAATGGTCTAAGAAAGTGATGATGTAATAAATGGACAACCCCTTAGTTGCTGTGCTGAAGGGGCTTCATTCGGTCTTTACTAGAGCATTTGAGAGCGAAATCAGTGCAGATGCTGCTGCGATAATCTTTTGCCATTAATTATATGCCTGTAATTGAGTTTATTGAACGAACTGCAAGAAACTACTCCAACAAATTGAAGCGGGGTATTACAAAATCAGCTAAATCGCACATGCAGCCCCGTAGTGTGACCATACTCAGCTGGGGGGGGGGCAAAGATTTTTGCAGGGGAGGCGGACCTTTTTACACCCTATCTGCAGTTCCGATTTTTCCGTCCGTCCTGCCTGGCGACGGGGGGAGGGAGGGGGGGGAAGGGTGCTGATAGAAATTTCTCGAGCCATTCTTAACAGTCGTAGTCCATTTTTTCCCCCATATGACAACATATCGGACCAAGCAGGGGGGGGCAAAGGGTTCACTTTACACAGATCAGGGGGGGCATCTCTTTAATTGATCAGAACAGGGGGGGCAAAAGCTTTATTTGCAGAAAGAGAAGGGGGGACAAGCCCATATGCTAATAGTAGCTTTTCTGAGAGCAGGGGGCAGACCTTTCCAACAGGGGAACATTCCCCTTCTACCCCCCCTCACGCTATGGGCCTGCACACACGACAAATTAACATACGGAATTTACATGTATCATTAGTTTCTTCAAGAAGAATATATCAGTTTGAGGCGGAGTCAGTACTAATCGTTGCTCCACTGATGCGTGTTGCAGTGACGTCAGCGTGGGTCACGTGACAACGTCGCAGTCTGAACGTCTGCTCGGACTGAATGGCTGCTTGTGACGTTACGATCGAATGATTAACTAATACACCGTTGTTCAACTGAGAGTTGAAACTTTGATCTGAGATTAGTCGTCACCCAGCCAATCAGCGCAGTGGGAAATTGAACTAGGATTCATTTCACGCGAGGCGGTTGGTTACTGAGCGATAGATCTCAAGTTAAAGGCAATCAGCTCTTCAATGAACAACAGTATATGTTCTATTAATTTGATAAATAGAGTGGTATTAACTTCTTTTGATCAAAAGAACAAGTGAATGTTTTCACTGAATGTTTAAGCAAAGTGTCATCCTCGACTCACAATAGTTATAAAATGATTTGTAGTCTTTGTTAACATGAGACACAATTCAAGTGTTATATTGACTTCTTAGCCAATCTGTACTAAACAAGTTAACGTTATATTATGTAAAATTTCATTAATTAAGTATGAACATGACAAGAGGATAATTGTAATCATGGTAATCATGTATGGTGGTAATCACGTACGGTGGTAATCACGTACGGTGGTAATCACGTACAGTGGTAATCATGTTTGGTGGTAATCATGCACCACTCGTGTTCATGGTGCATTTATTCATGCGTATTTTCTGTGTAGCACAAATCATTATGTATTTTGGATGCTTTCTCTTCAATTTGAATTCTATGCATATTTTTCTTCTCTTCTCACCACCTGCTGTTGTGATGTTTCTGTTCTCTCACTTAAGAACATATTTATTTAACACGTTTATTGTCTTGTTGTGTGTTACACGTTTTCTGTAAATGTTTGTTTCCTGGTTTGTTGATTAATGCATCACAAATGAATGCAGGTGAAATTATAAACAAGCAATGAATTGCATTACTTCATTGCATATTTATAGTTTCACCTGCATTTATTCACTTGCATTAATCAAATATGTTTCTTTTGCATAGTTGTCATTTTTCAATTGTATTGTCTGAAACATCTCGGTGCCTATTTGCAGGGTTTATTTTAAGAGGCGTAGTACGCCTAAAACAAGGTTTTTTTAAATCATTACGCCTATTTCAAAACGAGTAGGCGTAGCGCTACGCATAAAAATTAATGATGTAGGCGTTTTTCACCATTTTGTCTATGCGTTTTTTCAGATGTGGTAGCTTAACGGCTGCCTGTGTAAGATAGTCGTGCCTCTAAAATTTCTGTCAGCACCCCCCCCCTCCCCCGTCGAGCGATCTGATCGCCTTTGTAGGCTGCGCCTGATTTCAAAGGCTTAGACGTAAGATCACGCCTGTTTTATGATGAGACGGATGCGTAACGCTACTCTAGTTTTTCCGGGGTAAAATTAACTCTGCCTATTTGTTAAATGTCCCGCAGTATCATCTCTTTGATAGTGCCCAGAAACGATCCATATCATAAAGTTAAGATAATCTATAAGGCGATCTGAGATATATTCTACATGACTCATTATACCTCTAAGATTAAGATTGAGCATGAGTTAACTGACTGTCATAAATTTGATTTTGGCTTGTTTATAAAAGTATAACTCTGACTGTATTCGGCGTTTTCATAATGCATAAATAGATAATGTAGTGTTTTCATGAAATAGGCATCAAACTTATACAGCTGATTGAGGGAACTAAGTCGGAAACTCATTGCGAAGCTAAACAACTGCAACGTTCCATGGCTTCCCGTGGCGCGGTGCTGCTGACACAATGTCACGTGGACCCCACGCAGTTTATGGAATAAATCGGATTCTATTTTCAAAGCGACCCTTGAACATTTTAAACATTCGATTGAAATTGAATGTTTTAAATACCGAGCGCTACCCGCTCGAAACGCTCGTGTTGCTCTGCTTAACAAAACGGTGAGCGCAACAAATTTACTGCTCAATGCATATGCTACTATTGAACTGCATCGTATTTTCAATTGAATACCTAAAGCGAAGACTTCACAAGAAGACCTGGACCTGGCATTTAACGTTCATAAGTGACCCATCAATTTCCCATCTTGCCGCTCAATTATAGGTGAGTTTATTACAGGTTCAGTGCAGGCCTTTTTTTATTTTTTTTCAAGTCCGCTTTCTGTATGTAGTAGTATTGCACTTCTTCCGCACCTACGATTCAAGCAAATGATGTTTTTCCATCTCCGTTTGCATGACATATTCTTGGTGCATTAAAAGTGCAATATACATACATACATACAGGCCTGCGTGTACGCCCGTCACGCGTCGGCAGGCTGCAAGTAATTAGCAACATAAAACTGAGCGAAAAGCTTTAACCACTTCGCTGATTCATCAAACACCTTTTTGACATCAGAAAGTCCAATTTAACCCATAATGTCCATTTCACAAATTTTGACTTTGTCTCAAAATTTTATTAACATTTTACTCGTATCATATTTCATATAATCATTCATATCACGTCTTCTCAGCTTGCTCTGTGCTTTTCGAGGATTGGTTGGTCTCCGCACTTAAAAAAATCCCTTCCCTATGCCCTCGCTAATGCCGCCGGCCGATGCCGCAGCAGCCAGCAAGCCGCCATGCTCGCACACAACACGGCACACAGCACGAGGACGAATGCAGCCATCAGTTGCCCGCTCCCCCGCGCCACCGCCTCGCTCCACCCCCCGGGAGCTCCCCCAGCCCTCTCTTCATCTTCATCCCCAGGCTGATCCCCTATGATGTGTATCCAGAGCCTGGTCGTGCAGTGCAGGGGAGGCAGGCCCTGATCCGAGACCATCAGGTCCAGACTGTACCTCCCTCCCGACCCGCCCAACTCCCCCCGCGCCCTCACCTCCCCCGTGTCCCCCTCGATTTCAAACAGCCCCGACCCGTTTCCCCCCGTCACGCGATACGCGAGGGCGCTGTTAACGCCCGTGTCGGCGTCTGAGGCAAGCACGTGGCCGAGGGGGCGCTGAGGGGGAGTGGCAGGAGCGAGGGTGAGGGTGTCGTTGACTGAGGAGGGGAAGAGGAAGAACGGTGTGTTGTCGTTGACGTCCAAGACTCGCACAGTGACACTGGCTGTTGCCGTGTACAGGGTGGCCCCCTGAGACGAGGCTATGTTGTACAGGGTGGCCCCCATAGTCGGGGATGTGCTGTGGAGGGTGGCTCCCTGTGAACCATGTGCGTTGTACACTGTACCCTCTTGTGATATGGATGTTTTGTGCACTGTGCCCTCGTGTGAGTTAGAACTGACGTACACTGTGCCCTCTTGTGAGTCAGGTCTCATGTGCTCTATGCCCTCCTGTGACGTAGATCTCACGTATACTGTGCCCTCATGTGAACTAGGTCTTATGTACACTGTTTCGCCTTGCAGGTTAGGTTGGTTGTACACTGTGCCTTCTTGTACGTCAGATCCTGTGTACACCGTTCTCCCCTGTGCACTAGCCGTCTCATACACCGTGCTCCCCTGCGAGCGAGCCAGCACGACGAACTTATACCTCTCCACGCTCTCTCTGTCCAGCACGATCCGGGTGGCCAGTCTGCCAGTAAACAGATCCAGCTGAAAGGTCCCCACTGCCAGAGGGTCACTCGGCGCCAGAGAGTAGTAGAACAAGTCGAGAGGGGGGGAGTCGCGGTCGAAGGCCCTCGCGCGACCCACCTCTGTGCCCACAGGCGCGCCTTCGGGCACGTCGAAGAGGAAGTGGGCGTGGGTAAAGGTGGGCAGAGAGTCGTCTTCGTCCTCCACGACGAGCGTGACGTGGGCCGTGGCCGCGCGCCCCCCGCCGTCACGCGCCACGACGGGGAACTCAAGCAGAGGTGCGGCCTCGTGGTCCAGACTCATCCTGTAGGGTGGGACTGAGTTTCAGGGGGCGTCCATCAACATAGGGAGTCAAATAATAATAATCCCCTAGAGAAAGCGCTATCTCAGTCATAAATGTCATTTTCTGTTTCATATTTGCAGGAAATGAAAATACAAATTAAAAAAGTCCAGGAAAATATATCAGTTCAGGAGAGTTTAGCAGAAGTTTGCTAGACATTTTCTCCACAGATACTATTTTCTTAGACGTAGACATGAGAATTAAGGGTTTCAAGTAGAAAATTGGGAATAGGAGCGACACAGATGACAGCAACATTTTGTTCAGTTTGTCTACAACGCAGTTATGCTTAAAGTATGAATGCTGTGCTAGGCATAACCTTAACCTTGCCTTTTTCAATGCATCTTCTTCTTTCTTTTGATCCGTCAGTCAGCTCTGTGAGTGACGATGGGGCGGTATGAGCTCTCTCCAAGCATCTCTGTCGGACATCGCCCTTATGGCATTGTTCATTGACATGCTTTTTATTCTGGGTCCTCCGCTATGTTGTCGATCCATTTTCGTCTTGGTCTGTTTGGCTTCTGGCACCATGTACTTTGGTGTGCAGAGCTTTGTAGGGTAGCCTTTCATGTCTCATTCCGGAGCCGCGTTCAAACCTCTTGAGGCGTTTTTCTTGTTTTTTCTGCGCCAGTGATATTTCTTGCCCAAGACGTTGCCTAATTACTTCGTTTCTGATTCTCTGCAGTCCCGATACGCCCAGAATTCTCTCGAAAGCCAACCCATTTCCTTTGTCAACAGTTTCCTTTCGTCGCCTTTTTCAGCGTCCAGCACTCCGAGCCATACAGCGATATTGGGAGAACCGTAATTTGGTATACTTTTTATTTTACCAACGCATAGCCTACCGTAGATTGTATATAACAATTAAAATCTATTCTAAAAATAAGCTGCCCGCTACAAATCGCATTACGACTGACGCTCACCTGATACGCACCTCCCCCGTCAGTCGGTGTACCTCCACCAGCTCCCCCACCGCGTCGCTTGCCTCTCCCCCCAGGAAGTACTCGACGCGCCCAAAGAGCCCCGAGTCCTGATCCTGCGCGCTGAGCGTTAGTAGGAGGGCGCCCACGGGTCCGTTCTCCCGCACCGTGACGTAGCGGCGGGACGAGGGGAGGAATTGGGGCGAGTGGGCGTTGAGGGCGACGACCCGCACGGCGAGCTCGAGCGAGGCGTGGAGGGATGGCTGGCCGTGGTCCCGACACGTCAGGGAGAGGGGGAGCACCTCGGGCTGGTCGCCGTCCAGGCGCCGCGCCGTGAGCACCTGGCAGCAGGAATTATCGTAAGGAATTTGACGATCCTTGCGTGAAGGTTGCAATTCTTATGTAAACCCAAAACTTTCCTTGTCCGAAGCAAATCTTCTCTGTCTGAACTGCGAGCAAACTCAATAGCGGGGGGATGCATCATCGGGGGAGGAGCTGGAGACCCATTTTCCAATACGAAGGGTTATTCTCTCTCTCTCTGTTCTTCATTTTATGGACTTGGCATTCAAATCATCGAATTCAGAAATAATCACGCACTTTGGAATTCAAGCTAATTACGTTTTTTCATCCCCGTTTGCACCGTCGCACCTTGTACTCGCCGGGGTGGATGCGCGCGAGGCTGAAAACTCCGCCCTCCAGCGCTCTGGCCCCGCTCCCCAGCGCGCAGTATAGCCGCGCGTTGTCCCCGCTGTCGCGGTCCGTGACGTGCGCGTGCAGCACGAACGTGCCGACCTCCGCGCCCGTGGACACGACCGGAGCGGCGTGCGCGGCGCTGTGCGTGTCGTACACGATTACCTGCCACACCAACCGCGCACCTTAGTTTTTTGTTTTTTTAAATTGCCCCTTACGAGAAGATGGTAATTGCAGCAGCTGAGGGTCGCTGGTGGTGTTGAATTGTTGGCTTCGTAGGAACAGTTGTGGCTGACAAATTAAAACCGCTTTGCCAAGGGTCAACGACGTGACTCATTATCTTTGCCACAGCCAGGATTCGAACGGCCAACTGCCGCATTCATAATCCGAGGCTAGCGACTTATACCACTCGACCACAACGATTTGCCAATATGCACCGCTTGCATCTCACCAACGCACCCAAACCAATTTACTCAACCCCTAGCCACATACTCTATGCACATCACCCCTCGCCATTCTACAATTTCGCCGTGCCAATCAGACACCGTCACCTCGCTCTAACTAATCGTGAACTGTACTGCAGACGTTTTTAAAACCCCATCTTATTCGTATCGGTCACGTGCTAGTCACCTGTGGATTGCTAAAAATTCACGTGGGGATCACATGTGGGTCACATGTGAGTCACACGTGGATTGATCCAGATTAACATGCGTGCGGATCACAGGTAGATCTCAAGTGAAAATCGAGTCTTTCTAAAAGGAATTCTCTCTTAAGGGAATTCTTTCTTAAGGAAATAGCCTCGATGTAAGACTCGCCGGCGCGTTGTCGTTGACGTCCGTCAGTTGTACGACGACGGTGGCGTGCGAGGCGAGGCGCTCCCTCCCGCAGTCCCTCGCGACGACCGTCAGCAAGTGAACGGTCTGCGCCTCGTAGTCGAGGGGGCGCAGGGTGTACAGGCGACCCGACTTGGGTTTCATGGCGAACTGGTCGGAGGCTTCGGACAGGGAGTAGCGCACCTGGGGACAACCAAGGGTAAAGTAGAGCGTGTCTAACGACAACCAAGGGTAGAGTGTAGAGCACCAAACGACAACCAAGGGTACAGTATAGACTGTAAGCAAAAAACAAAAAGATTATTTGTGGAGCACAAAACGACAACCAAGGACATGGCGTTGCGCACCTGATCAAGGGTAGAGTGCAACGGTGCGTTTCCATCTTGTAAAAAAGAGCGCATATGAAAACAGCTTGAGAGTTATAATAATAATGAGCTTAAAGTCCGTTTCGGCATCTAAAGACGTCATCGGGGACATGATTCAAAGGATTTGCTTTAGGGATCGCCAAATGTTGTGACGGGACACTTTCCCTCTTGTTCTCTCCTTCTGTGACGTCTCTGGTTGTCTTCCCTCCGGTGGCGCCTCTGGTTGACATCGCTTACACTTAGCGAGGGTGCAACACCAGGGTGCGCCATACACTACCCTCCCCCCCCCGCCTCCAGTACCTGTCCATTTCGTCCCAGGTCCGGGTCCGAGGCGCGGACCCTGTGGAACGCACTACCTGGCGGCACGTCCTCCCTCACCACCACCTCCTGCAGCGCGCCGTGCACGAATCGCGGACTGTTGTCATTGGCGTCCAGCACAACGACCCGCACGAGTAGGGTCCCAGACCGAGGCGGCGCTCCCCCGTCCTCCGCCACCACGCTCAGCTCGTACTCCCCCTCTCGCTCGCGGTCCAGGGGCGCCCTCAAGACGAGACGCACGTCCGTGCCCCCGTCCGCTCTGTTGAGGATGTTGAGTTCAAAGGGCGCTGCGGCCCCCCCGCCGCTCCGGGTCTCCAGGCGGAAGCGCTGGATGGCGTGGCGGCCACTGTCCGCGTCACGCGCCCCTCCGAGGGACACCAGGGCTCCGACCTCGATCGACTCGGAGAGGGCGCGCTCTAGCGAGGGCACGTCGAACTGGGGGCAGTGGTCATTGATGTCCAGAACCTCCACGCCCACCTGTCAACCAAGGTGAAGGGCGTGGTCATTGAAGCCCAACACTTTCACGCCCACCTGTCAGTCAAATGTTGAGCGTGGTCAGTAACGTCTAGCACCCCCAGATTCATCTGTCAATACAAATGATGGATATGGTCGTTGATGTCCTGCCTCTTCATACCTATTTGTCAGTTAAATTGAGGGGCGTGGTCGTTGATGTCAAGCACTACTAGGCCCATCTGTCAATCAAACTGAGAGGCGTGGTCATTATCGTTCAACAGCTCGACGCAACCTGCCAACGGTTGGTGCTACATGTAGATAATGCAGGCTGCATTGAGTAAAAGTCTGACAAAGAGTCCTGAGGATCTGGGTTTATATCCCCGTGCCGGTGACACCGGCCACTTTGAAACCATGCTTACAGGCTCTTCAGGAAGACTGTTAAACACGCAAGCGTCAATAGCTGATGTCAACCCCGTACCAGATAATTATTTATTTGGATACGCCAGGAAGGGCATCCGGCCGTAAAAGCTCAGCTCCAGCAATCCTCACAAGGGCGCACACGTCTAAACCTGTGTGAGAAGATTCATGCAGAGATTAACCGCCTAAACGACAAAAAGGCAGTTAGTATAACTAGGAAACAATACCTGTATCATGTGCGAGTGCAGAGCAGGATGAACGACAAGGTGCAGCTTGAGAACGCAGGGTCGGTGTGGGCGCGAGGGGCACAGCGCCTCCCTATCCAGGGGGCGGCGTGTTGTCAGCACCCCACTGCGCTCGTCGAGGGCGAACAACTCGGCGTCACTCAGCAGACTGAAGCGCGGCGCCGGGACGCGCGTCCACTGGTGACCGTTATCTCGTCCAGCGAGCTCAACAAACGTTTCCTGCACTTCGCTGTCGGGTTCTGCGTTCCGGACGACCGTTCCTTGCACGACGGTGTCCTGTTGTACGTCTCCAAAAAACGGTCCCTGGTGGCCGCTGTCCCGTTGAACATCCACGACCGTCCCCTCCACGCTGTGGTCCCGACCTGCGTTCGTAACTACCGTCTTCTCCACATCGCGGTCTCGACCGGCGTCGTTAATGACCGTTCCCCACACACCGCTCTCCCGATTAGCGTCCCCAACGAACGTTCCCCACACGCCGCTGTCCCGCCCCGCGTCCCCCACAAACGTCCCTGCCGGCTGTTCCTCGAGCACATAATAGGACAGAGCGTCCCCGGGGGCGGGGGCTGCCATGGCGCGGGGGAACAGGAGCGATGTAGGGGAGGCTGCGTCAAGAGGGAGCAGGAGGGAGACGGGGGACGAGGGGTCGGGTGGTTTAGAAGGGACGGCAAAAATTGCGATTTGAGGAAGAACAGCACAGCCGAGAGCGAATAGAAAGCGGAACAGTATTGCTTCCATTGCTGTATTGCCTACACCGGCAATCGCTGCCGGTCAAGTACGAGCGCTGAAATAACATGCACAGGAAAATTGTCTGGATTCAATGCGTGGTTTTTAATGCGAAGTTGAACAACTCGATTGTTTCAGCTGATCTAGTTTTTAGAGGCACGCAAATTTGATTAGCTGACAAAAATTTAATATTAATCATTAGCAGCTCAGCGATCCGCGAATTTGCGAATCAGCGCGTATCTATATTATGTTTTCGAATCAGCGCGGATCAGCGAATTTGATGTAAAGCACTCAAGTCGTTTTTGTAAAAGATTCTGCATTGATATGTCGACTGAGTCCGCAGTCTTCCTCTCCGAGCCTCTCCAGCTCCTACGAACACGGCAGCCCATACTCAGCGCAGGCCACACGTTCGATCCACCCCAGCTCCTAGGAATAATATGAAATTATTTGATGGTCTTCATATCATAAGCGCTGCTGCAGTCGCAGCTGGTCAAAGCCCCAAAGCTGGTTGCAGGCCGGAGCTTTCCGGGCGAGTCGTAAAACGCGACTAAAGTAGGGGGAGCAATCGTCTGTCGGCTCTATCGCACAGAACCGAACTGTCCTAGTCATGGTTACTACAAGCGATCGTTAACCTCAAAAAACCAAAATCAAGCCGCTGTCCCCGACCTCCGACACCGCTAAAATTTTGCTGTCGGACCGAAACTCAAGAGAGAAGGAAGAGGAAGTTGGCACAGAGCTTTTCACCGAAATTGCTGTCAAAATGAGTGCTATTTTTTCTTGTGATCATTCTCCTGCCAGTCCTGCTTCACACGATATTTCATATCATCGTCTCCACGTTTTTCTGTTATAGTCTCAACATTTTGCTCCACGGTCTCTGCAAATTGCTCGCTTTCCACTCATGAAGTCCTGCCAATCCCCACGTATGCTGACACTGCAGATTGTGCAGGCTGCACATCCGATCGGTCAGTGGTCGATAAGTCAGTGCGTGGATCGATGGGCCGCAGCCGGTGACGCCGGGCGGGGAGTAGCTGCGCCCCTCGGACAGTAAACTGTTGTAGTGTTGTTGTCTTGGCTCCTCTTCTTCTTTATAGAAGCAGTTCACCTCCTGGTCGGCCGCTCAGAAAATTGAGACAGTAAACTGTTCTAGTGGGGAGAGCGCCCTTCGGACAATACATTGTTTTAGTGGGGAGGGCGCCCCTAGGACGGTAAACTGTTCTAGTGGGGAGCGTTCCCCTCGGATAGTAGACTGTTCTACTGGGCAGGGTTCCTCTCGGATAGTAAACTGTTCCAGTCGGGAGGGCGCCTCTTGGACAGTATACTGTTCCAGTCAGAGTGCATCCAGCGCTGGTAACGAGCTAGACAAGGGGGAGGGACTGACGCGTCAAGCGCGCCGATCAGGGCTTCGATTGAGCCTTTTTGGCGTCCAAACGCCAAGAAGCGTTTTGTCGCCTCGCGACGCCGCGGTCTTCATTTTCTGGTTACGTGCCATGGGCGTACTAATGTACTATCAAAACATATAGTGCTGCTAGACAATTATTTAGCTTCGGTGAGAGGGCTCAAAGCCCGCAGTTATGGTAGTATTGCAAAAAAGACTAAATTAGCTTATAATGCATTTAAAACGATACGACATATAAAATTACAACGCCGAGGCTGTTGAGATCTGGTGTCTGGAGCCTGACAATTTAATTTTAGAGCATCCCGTGACGCCGGGGGTGCGATGCTTGGCGTCTGGGTCCACTTTTTTGCGTCACAGACGCCGCGACGCCAGTGAACGGAAACCGTGGCGCCGACCGATAGACAAGGCGCGGACGCGATAGAGGAGCGCGCGGACCTAATAGAGGCTGCACAACAAAGCGCTTGCTCGAGCGTCGTGAGTTCGTTACGGAGACAATTCGACAATCTTGACCCGTCGCGTACAGCAGTTTACAGTACAGCAGTCAATGCACGACGCGTCGATGAGAAACGTAGACAAGTCTACAGCATGTCGTAAGTCATTTCGATAATGGTTTAGAGCAGTGGGCAACAAAGGATCTACCGAAATGTCATACAATCATATAATCGAACTTTTTACGTTGCATGATGATGATTTGTTTGATGGTAACGATCCTTCCATGCAGTAATGCTTATGAATTATTAGACGATTTTTTGTGAGTTTATACGCTATTCTAAGAAATCGATAAAAATGTGTTTATCAAAATAAGCCATTGACGAATTTGCGTAAGCTCTGAATCGGTTTTATGGATTTAAATTGTAGCAAAATGCGCTTCAAAATTCTAGGCGACGAAGGGGCCACCTTGCCCTCTATCTAAACCTACTCAGCGATTTGCAAACAACTGGACGTCTGGAAATCGCTCTGAACTGTCATTCATCGGCGACACAAGACAGACAGTCCGCCGTGAAGTTATCAGTCGAAGAGCTTTACGGCGATTTAATTTTAACGTCCCGACTCCGCGGCGAGCGTATAGAGAAGCCAATAGAACGCACGACGTTGTAGGCATAAGTACAAAATACTCATTTAGCCCCATCCTATCCACTGTTACCCTATTGAACGTCACAACAAGCTCATTTAGCCTCATCTTATCCATTGCTACCCTGTTACGCGTCATAAAATATGCATTGCATTCTGCTGCATACTGTAACAGTGACAGTGGGTCATTTCAAGTCCACTGTGTTACGATTGGGTTAGAGTTAAGTTAACGTTGGACAAGTTCGATTCGCATTGATATTCAACATTTTTGCTGTTGTCTGTCTGTTTTGACATTATAATGTCATTCCCAGTGTAAATATGAATGCGAATCTAACTTGTCAATCGTTAACTCAACTCTAACTCAATCATAACACCGTGGACTTGAACTGACAGTGTGTATTGTCTCGGTAGACAGAATTTTTGACAGTTGAATACCGCAGTCCCAATGACACACATATACTGGCAGATGTCGTAGACCAAAACTTGACAGTGGTCTAAAATTAACTCTTTGCGTTTTACTTGCAGTCTTAGTCGCGTCACTACATGTAAATAGGCCTAGGGGAGAGCGGGGCTAGTTGATACAGTTCGAGGTTTTAGAGCGATGAACGATTCATTGTGCATGAAAGTTTGCCTGGTTTTATTTGTATAGGAAGATCATTTAGTCACCATCATCGGTATTACACATCATAGTTTGCTGTACTAGAGGTTTAATAGATATTTACACTTGAAGGGGCACACCCAAAGCGTATCAACTTGCCCCTGGACGGGGTACGTTGATACACCATACGGGGTAAGTTGATACAATAAGAAATATCACATAATACACAATATTCATTACATTTTGAATCACTTAAGCAACATAATCATGCAAAGGACAAACATCAGAATAGTCTGTAGCCATTATGCACTATTTGAACATGACCTTGCATGGTAGAAAGTCCATTTTGTGAGTTTTAACTTAATTGATAACAAAGCTGAGTGCAAATTGTCGTGCACGTGATCAATAATGAAGCTGACGTTATAATACTGACGTTATCATACCATGAACCCGCATTAACATATAATAGTTCAAACAATGGCCTTCCCACCGTTCATCGACTAATTCGAAGTCCTTAACTCAGTGTTCATAAGCTTGTCATTATAGACGGCATGATCCGCAGTTCTCAGCAGCTTATTCTACAGAGGATCATACGCTGAAAGGTCACATGGGAAAACATGCTTAGCGGCACATCTGTTTGTACCGTCTGCATACGACGGATTAGGCAGCTTCATCACAATTGCACTAAGCTCATGCTCTGTTATTTCATTGCGAGATGATGCTTTACCATCGTCGCTGACTGGGTAGCTAAAGCTCATGCTGTTACCCTTGTGGAGATCACTCCTGCAAAAAACTTAGTTTGGATTTGGTCTCCTTCAACTGCCTGAACTTGCCCCACATAGTAAGTCTTGCTCTTTTTTACCCGAAAATTCAACAAGTACATAATTGCCGCTTTCAATTTCAAGATTTCTCTCAAATAATGCATCACATTCTGCAGCCTCTTTGCGGCACTCATCATCAGTAGGTGGTTGAGATCATCATCTGAATCATCTGATGATGATTCAACGCTACTCAAGCATGCATGATCCATGGGTCGATTATTAGCAGGCCTAATTCTTTTAGTAGGGATCAGGCTGTGAAATGAAAGTTTTTTTGTGCACGCTTTGTAAGGTCATGTGCAGCAAGTTTGATCGCTTTAGCTCTGCTACTCTGCGAAGCTAGTTGTTTTGCTCTTCTTCTTCGCGTTTATTTTTGACAGGCGTATCAATGAAAATGGCTGACTTCCCTTTCTTCCTCTGATTTACTGCACCCTGAGGTGCAATAAATTAAGATTAAGATTATCCATAATTTTATTAGGATATTGCTTGTGTCTTTTAGACTAAAATGATCCTATTACTAATTTGCTAATATCTATTGCATAGTCACAGCATTTAAATTTAGCAGCAAATCCTTAAAACCAACACCTATAAGACACTAGGCTATCCCGACACACTACACAACAACGCAACAGTAGACCCCGTCCATATGTGGACGCCCAATCATCTGCAAGCTTATACAGCGTGTCAATAAAATTGATAAAATAATGTTACGTTAATGCGGTATTAGTTGATACGCGTATCAACATGCCCCACAGCTTCTGTATCAACAAGCCCCAGTAGACAACTTGCTACGTTTTTGTTGATGGCTCTAGTTCTGCATAATACCCATAAAAATAGCACATATACTTCGTTAGGGTAATGATTTTACGTTTATATGATATATGGTATACAGGTGTAACAGTAACCCAATTCATACAAAACCTTAGCATCTGCAAAGTGCAAAGTTTTCATTGGATTTGTAAAAACACATTTACCTGATTATCTTTGACATTGGTCGTCTGCCAGAGTCCAAACAACAATGGCGATTCCACAGCTGATCGGGGACCATACCATCAGCAGGGATCAGCCACTCTTCGATTAGCAGGCCTGATATTGCAAGCGTATCAACTAACCCGCGTATCAACTAGCCCCGCTCTCCCCTACTAGTAGTTAAGACCAAACTCAAGCATAGCATTTTAAATGTACGAATGGCAGAATTAAAATGTATTTTTCTACTGTGGAATCAGCTCCATTAAAATGCGTTGTATTTGTCGATGTCGGAACAGCAAGGCGGGAGATGTAAAACTTCAAGTTACAATGAAGACATCCAGGCGCAGAGCGACCATGCTCAGCGCAGGCACATGTATGCCATTCAGCACGCCTACCTGCAACGTAACACATTTTTATTAATAATAGCTGCATGTTTATGCTACATGTACATAAGGCTAAGAGTATAATTTTAAATAACAGGCACATACTTTATTTCCCGGGATGGACATGCATGGTAAAAGATTTATGTCATGCTACACAGATAGGTTATACAAAAACAATAATTTACGAGCGATTAGTTGATGATGCAGAATCAGAAACTTGCAACACTAGTATAGGCCTGCACAAGGTTGAGTTCACCCCTTTTAACGAAGGTAGCGTTAAGCCAGTTTGCGGCGTTAAGCCCGTTTGTACTGACAGTGACGTAGCCAGACTTTTTTTGCCGACCGGAGAATTTTTTAAAGCATATTTATTTTAATTTTTTAATATTACAGGGGCATACCCATTTTTTTTAGCTGGAGCGGTGTTGAAAAATTGTTCGATTGTCAGAATGTCAGACAAAATGTGCGTGCGCGTACCGCGAAATTTTTTGAAAATGCAACTGCGAAGTCTCCGTGTGGCGCTGCATGATTCGAGACCAGTCAAGGCGAATATTAAACACTTGTTCCGTTAATAGAAATTTAGCAGCGCACATTGGCCGATTTATTAAACCTTTAATTACAGAATCGTCGCACGACTGTAGGCCTTTAATGAAAAGCAAGTGTCGCCTGTTCGAAAGGTGCATGAAGCTCAATCGTCCAAGCCTACAAAGTAACTCCTTTACGCTTTCCCATTTATGATATCGAAATAGCTTCCGGTACGGTCCACAGAGTCGAATACTTGAAGTGAAGTTGTCGAATACTTGAAGTGACATAAGTTCAAGTTCACTGATATAGAAAACTTTCGACGAACCTCAACGAAACATTTTCATGCCCATATCCACACCCCAAGATATTTAATCCATTACCTTACATTTAAAATATAATTCTATTAGTTAAGGTCACAATAACTTTTCTTGTCATAATTTTAATTTGGATTTAAAAATCGGTGCACACCTTTGTTCCGGAAAAGGTGTGCATCAATTTTTAAATCTAAATTTTTGGGGACTAAAGGATGAAGAAGAATATGTGGAAATGAAGCGAAGTGCAACTTTTCAAGTCCATTACAGAAGTCCCTTATTACCAAGCCCTGATTATTATTATTTATCCGACAACAAACTGTCTTTTCATTCCAAAAACTGTTTGATTTTTATTAAATTCCAACCCTCATGATAAATCTGAAGCTTTTATTTACCTTTCGGCAGCTCAACAAACAATACATAAAGAAAGGAAAACTTCAATAGATATAAGCAGATATGATTTCCACAATTAGCATAAACTTAACGGGTCCCGGGCATGACATTAAACTGTGCCCGGCAGCCCTGCTCCCGCTGCCACCATTGAGCAGGACGAAGCGTTGTGACCGAGTGATCTGAGTCGCTGGTCTTGGATTACGAGTGCGGCAGTTACCGATTCGAATTCCGACCGCGGCAAAGATTTAGAGTCACTTTGCGCACGCTTTGGCAAGGGTGGTTTAAATTCATCAGCCACAAGTGTTTCTACGATGCCTACCAGATACGGTGGATCCACTACCAGCGACCATCAGGTGGTGAAATGGGGCATCACCTTTTCCCCGGAAGGGGCTAACACAACAACAACAGCATACACTTAACATCAGCATCCATAGACTACATGTATAGATGTAGAATGCAGTTACTATATATTTAAAGGTTGTAATATAATCAGCTAGCAACAAAAAAATAGCAAAACCACAATTTTCCTCAGGTACCAACACCGTTGTCTCAGAACTATTCCACAGTTTGTTCTTCCCAATAATAAAATGTTCGTTAGGATTTAGATTATACTTGCTTAGCAAGTTAGTAAGCTCTTGATCACCACCACTCCTGTAGAGTCCAAGCAATGCATCATTCCTTAGTAAATAAAAACTTCTAAGAAATTTTGAACGCATCAGATCAAATTGATTATGAAAAGGCAAATTTCCAGAATAGTATTGACAGTAACTAATTATAGCCTTATCGAAAGATGAAAACATTTTAGCGAAAGCAGCATTATTCAAGTGCATGCACACCTTTCGGTCAAAACGAAGGAAGTTTTGTCGTTAAGGACTAAAGTCCGTATAGATTAGTATAGAACTCGTCGAGCCACCGACTGCTTGCGGTCGCTTGTTTCGGCACGCAGACCTGACGTCATGATCCTTAACGACGAATGCTGCATGCAGCATTCTTTTTCTCGAGGTCACGGTGACCTTAACGACGACGGACGGCTTCATTTGACCGAATGCTCGAGCACACAGCGATACCGTGTCCATTCTCTCAAACGAACGCCATGGTGAACTTCCTTCGTTTTGACCGAAAGGTGTGCATGCATTATGTTGCAGAGTCAAGATGATTGCAATCAGACTTCTTTGTATCAAAAGCAACAGCTCCATACGACAAGAGCGGAAGACAAAATGAATCATAGGAGAAGATTTGTTTCTCAACCACGCAATTCGGTGCAAAGGTGCCGATGACTTTGTCAGTGGTTAGCTTTGAAGCTCAACTATCTCGGAGTCCAGATCGACATGATTGATTCAGGGCTTCAAAGTTAGCAGGTTTTCATCGAAACTGTTGTTCTTTGGCGGGATATGGGCTTCTTTCATGTGTATTGTCAAACTGCAATTTTTTTGACTGTTGTAACATTGGTTGTGTGCAGCGTCCTTGTGATGACTTCGGTCATGTTACGGCGCTTTAAAAATTGTCCGAAAATTATTATTATTATTATTAAAGTTCAAACCGAAATGGAGCCGCGGCCTCTGTGACTCCAGAAAACCCCATCCAAAAATCCTAATCCTGGCGTCTTTTCTACAGACGCCAGATTTCGAAAGTCTTGGCGTCTCTGTAATTGCATTATGTGCATAGGTACGTTAGTAAGCTCATGGCTGTGACGCAGAAAATTCGGCGCCTGGACGCCAAACAAAAAATAATTTATTGAAGCCCTAGATTGACTAGTTGGTTGCTGTCTTTAGTAGTTGAAGAGTCCGTCAGCAGACAGACAGGAGGAATGTCTGAAAGCATCCAAGAACGTTACATCTGTCCGCAGAACGAGAAATGGCCTGCCAGTAGATAAGGCGACGAGTTTGTCATTTAGACAGAGCAGTGAGTGTGTCAGTAGCCGAGCAGTGAGTCTGTCAGTAGACCGGAAAGTCCTTGTCGACATGTTTGGCCCAGGCGTACAGGCCCCCCTTGATGTCGACAACATGGGGTGCAGCGTGAGCGCATCCCTCCACAGTCAGCAGGGTCTTGAGGCGCCTGACCGCCAGCTGAGAGTCATTGCCGCGCCGACACACGACGTACACTGTGACACACCACCACACACACTGCACCACACACCACGTACACTGTGACACACACTACCACACACACCACACCACACACCATCACACACACTGCACCACACACCAACACACACACTGCACCACACACCACCACACACACTGCACCACACACCACGTACACTGCACCACACACTACATATAACACCACACACCCCTCACACGGCTCCACACCAGGAGCATTGCATCACAACGCCACATCTGCATCACACCATGCACAGTGCACACGGCACCACACCACATATACTGACTGACACCACGCTATGTACACTGTACCACACCACGCACACTGCATCACACCACACAATATGTATACTTCACGTACGTCACTGCACCCTGCCACACACATCATGCACACTGCACTACGCACCACATACACTGCACACCCACACACTGCCCCACACTGTTGACATCACACACCGCGCACACTGCACCACACACCACACGTGCTGTATCACACACCTACCTGCAGGTGTATCATGTGTGGTGCGGTGTGGTGCAGTTACCTGGAAGTCGGTCAGTGAGGACGAGACGCTGAATGTCGGCCAGTGCTTCAACACTGTTAAGTTTGTCCATCGGCACGTCTGTCGACCATTAAGGATCACACCACACTGCTGCACCAGTGATAACCAAGCATTGTCCCTATACACATTGCGGAAAACGGCTGAATTTACTTTCTAGCTCAGATGTAAACAGTGATCAAAGTATGCGGGAAGAGAGTAAGCGGGAACAAAGTGTGCGGAAACAAAGTGTGCGGGAACAAAGTCAGCAGGAGCGGGAACAAAGTGTGCGGGAACAAAGTGGATGAGAACAAAGTGTATGGGAGCAAAGTGTGCGGGAACAACCTGTGTGGAAACAAAGTGTGTGGGATCTTTGGCATCCCGAAATGCCAGGCATTTGATTTTTTGGCGCCTGCCTGCCAAAATATTTCTGGCATCATAGATGCAACTAAACCGGCAGCAGAAGCTCTATTCGTTATACTGGTTATATACCCTGTTCAGAATCCTAAGATCCTAAATGCATAAGTACCTGCATACTACAACTGAAATTCGTTTCACAAAAAGTTTGTGGTTCGATTAGCTTTGCTTTACCGACCACTTGAAATGTACTCCCTCTACCACTTCGCTCCTGTTCAAGCCTTGCTTTGTTTCACTGTGGTTTGAAAACTCATCTTCTTCTTCATATATGCGTCCCGGACATGACTGGTCATCCATGCGTCCCTTGTGTCCAGTGGAGTGGAGTGGAGTGGACACAAGGATACTGTGTGGGGTGGATGGCAGTCGACAGATGTCTAGTGGACACAAGGATACTGTGTGTGGTGGAGGGTAGACGACAGATGTCTAGTTCACACGGCTGTCTCACATCCACCAACAGGTGGCGCTCCGTCCGACACAACTCTGCATACTCCTGGCACATAGGCAGTGCACACTACACCAGCAGTGCATACTACACCAATAATGCTTGCATTATCAGTGCATACTATGCCAAGAGTGCATACTAGACCTGCAGTGCATGTAGTATGCACCAGCAGCGCATACTACACCAGCAGTGCATACTACACCAGCAGTGCATACTGTACTACACCAGCAGTGCATACAACAAAAGCAGTGCATACTATACCAGCTGCAGTGCATGCTACACCATCAATGCATGCTACACCAGCATGCTAAAGAGGTACATTCTAACTTTTGAAAACAAATAATGATCTAAAAGTGAATAAAAATTAAAAGAAACGTACTTGAGCAGTGACCCTCTCATCAGCGCTGAGCACATCCACCTCTCTCCCCTACAACAGACCAGAAAACAGCCACTTCCTGTACATTTGTATTGATTCCACAGTACTTAGTCATTCATAGGCTTCTCCTATGGTAAGTTCAGTGTTTTAGCTTAAAATGATTGTAAACTGATTGGTCAAAGAATGAGTCCTCCACAGTAAGTTCAAGCTTACTTTTAACAGTGCTCAGTATTCGCTCCAGTTTTGGAGAAACTGGTCCGATATTGATATGTTTAACGTTTAACTTACGACCCTGCTATCAGCCCCATTTTTACCCATCCAAAAGATGAACAACAGACCGCAGCAAAATGTGTCGAATTGAATTGGCTTTACTCACTGAGTTTGTAATCTAAGAAGCTTCACCATTCAAATGTTGCAAAAACAAACTTTTTTGGCTGATTTCAAATTTGAGGCTAATTCGCAAATATTTTTTTCCGAGAAGTGTTGCGATTCAGCTACAGGTGCAGTCCAAACGGCGCAGTTTTGTGCAAATTTCAGAATCTTAGCTTTTACACGAGTCAAGATTAGAAATTTTAAAAAGAAGGGTTTCGTAAAAACGTCTTACTAGAAACATGTCGTCTTTCTGAGGCGTCAAGCAGTTAACATAGTCCGTTGTTAGGGCTATGTTAGCCGTTAGTGCTGGCGGGAATTAAAATGTCAGGGGCCTGTTTCTCAGAGTTTCTCTAACGTTAAGCCTAAACTTAATCCGAAATCAGATTTTAAAGAATTTGAATCCATTCGCCAACCGCCATCACATCATCGTTTAATGTAGAGCGGAGTTTCAAATAACAAACGCTCAAATTTGACTAAGATTTTCTTAAAAACTTCACAAGACACAAATTTGCCTAAGATATTTTGAGAAACAGGCCCCAGAATTTTTCACGCTCAATGTTTAACAGCATCATGTTTTTCTTTTCACGCATCCATGCTGCAAAATCCTTCACCTCACCTTGTCAGTGGCGCTGGCCCCACAGAACTGCTCGTAGTCCACCAGGCGCGTGATGGAGGGCGCGGTGCCACAGACCGCGCAGCCGGTCTGCCTCCCGCGCAGGCGCACAGACCGGAAGGAGCAGGTCTGCGCGTCAAACAGAACCAGTCTGCCCGACACTGAGGCTGTGTCGGGTTAAGGAGATTACACTGAGGATAGCTCAAGGACATTATGCTGATCCTGGAGCCAGGAGATTACACTACGGATGGGTCAAGAAGACTACACTGAGGATAGGTCAATGAGATTACACTGAAGATGGGTCAAGAAGATAACGTAAAGGCTGGGGCTTGGTCAAGGTGATTACGTTGAGGCCGGGTCAAGGGCATTACACTGAGGCTGGGGCCAGGAGATTACACTGAGGATGGCTCAAGGAGATTACACTGAGGATAGGTCAAGGAGATTACACTGAGGATGGGTCAAGAAGATTACGCAAACTCTGGGGGTCAAGGAGATTACACTGAGGCCAGGTCAAGGAGATTGTTCTGAGGCAGGGGCCGAGTCACGAAGATTACACTGAGGTTGGGTCAAGAAGATTACACTGAGGCTGGGGTCCGATCAAAGAGATTACACTGGACCGAGTCAAGGAGATTACACTGATGTTGGGCCGTGTCAAGGATATTACACTGTGGCTGGCTTGGGTCAAGGAGATTATACTGACGCTTGGTCAAGGAGATTACACTGAGTAAAGAAGCGTGACAACTTTGTCTCAAGTTACAAAGCACCAGCATGGCTGCACCCATAGGAAAATAAATCTGATTGCAATTGGTCATTTGACATCACATGATCACCTATTGCGTTAGAGGATATAGCCTTGAGTGGGTGATAATGCAGCGAATTTACAACTCAGCAAAACTCAGCGATCCTATCGATCTGCCTGTATTGCTGACTCAGCAAGCTCAGCGCTGATGCTCAGCACTTGCTATCTACAGGGTGAGTCATAAAAAGCGAGCCTCTAGCGATATCGCGATAACTTCTCCACATTTTAATATTTTGACCGAATTTTTTCAGGGCTTGTATCTGAGATAATTTGACACAAACTCTGAAATTTGCAAAAAAAAATTTGCTTCCGTTCAGAAGTTATGAAATTTTTTCCAAAAAAATTCAAAAAATCTCTTGAACCAAGGCAATGAAGCCTATTTAAAGAGCTACAAGAGCTTGGGTGACCAGATATTCCTTTTTGTTATTTGGTGGCCCTGAAAAGGGCCGATTTGAGTAATGATTGTACTGATCGAAGATTATCACAACGTTGTGCCCGCCGCCTTCATCTTTCATCAAGATGGCGCGCCGGCCCATACCACCCGTCAGGCACAGGATTGGCTGGATCAGAACTATCCGGATGTCATCAAGAAATATGAGTGGCCTCCCAACTCCCCAGACCTAAATCCACTTGATTACCATATGTGGGGGGCAATGCCTGATAAGTACCAAGCACACAAACCCAGGCCAAAGACCGAGGCGGATCTTACTGGAAGCGATCTGGGATGACTTGCCGCAGGATCCGATTGACAACGCAGTGCTTGCATTCAGAAAGAGGCTTCGGACGTGTGTCAGAGCAGATGGCGGTCACTTCGAACACCGGCTTTAGATTGACGACCAACGCAAATCGGCTCTTTTTAAGGCCACCAAATAATACAAAGAAAATCAGGTCGCCCAAGCTCTGTGTAGCTCTTTAAATAGGCTTCATCGCCTTGGTTCAAGTGATTTCTTGACTTTTTTTCGAAAAAGTATCATAACTTCTGAACGGAAGCAAATTTCTTTTTGCAAATTTCAGGGTATGTGTCAAATTATCTCAGCTACAAGCCCTGAAAAGATCAAGCCAAAATATTAAAAATTGGAGAAGTTATTGCGATATCGCTAGGAGCACGTTTTTTTATGACTCACCCTGTATAAAACAGTTCCGCTGAGTCCGGTGAGCTCAATCGCTTGCCAGCTTTACACGCCCCTTGTGACGCCCTTACATAAAGCATGAGGCTGGAAAACACAAGGCGCAAAGATAAAGAGGCGGTAAAATCAAATTGCTTATCAAACTGATGTTGGGTGAGAGGGCTTCACATAAAACTGAAAAAATTAATATTACAAGTGTTACAAGTACATTATTTCATGCAGTAATAACAGATATTATGAATTTGGAGTCTGTTTTGCATTCCGATAGAGCATTGGCTTATGTGCAGAGGTGAAGGATACAGTCCATGTCGGCAGCGATCTTGATCGCCTCCAGCGCCTGCAGACTGCCGATGACACCCACCACTGGACACAGACACCGTCCAGCTATCAGTGACATCATCCAGCTAACAGTGATATCATCCAGCTATCAGTGACATTATCCAGCTATCAGTGACATCATCCAGCTATCAGTGACACCATCCAGCTATCAGTGACACCATCCAGGTATCAGTGACATCATCCAGCTATCAGTGACATCGTTCAACTATCAGTGACATCATCCTGCTAACCAGCGGTTAAATTGTAAAAAAGGAAGTAGTGGAACTAAAAAAAAAAGAAAATCAAATTGTTGCTCTATCCGAAAACCTTATCACGATGATGTAACTTAATATCGGTCACC